>CM058237.1:27419419-27451334 GCA_030180135.1 Orychophragmus violaceus
AAAATATGAGCGTTTCAAGATCACTCTTCCATATTTGTTCAAGCGCACTAATTCTGCCGTTACCTACTATCCATTTTACTCTGACTACGAGAGATTTAATTTCAACGAAGATGTTGTTGAAAACTTTACCGATAAAGATGAGTAACAGCAGTAGTAGACCCATACTTTTTTTACTCCAGTTATAAGAGAAAATATATTTCATATAAATAATCTTTACATTAAAAAAACAAAGACAATGTGTTATCCATTTAAGTAATGAAAGTTGATGTTAAAAAAAAATCCTTACATGAAAAAACAATCATATACATAATATCTTATATGTCTAATGCATTTGGAAATAGTTTTTAAAACTTTAATAATTATTAAATGATTTCATTTGAAATAGATAAACAAAATTTATAAGAAATAAGGAGGTAAACATTATTTCCCTACTTTTTGATCTAGTTTTGAATTTCTTCTGATTTAGGATCTAGTTCTGCATTCAAAATAATTTTGTTGTATGGTTTTAAAAATTCCCCAAATAATAAATACAATGAAAAATTAAATTAAAATGCACTAAATATAACTTTAAAATCATCTTATATGACATCTCATCTTAATAAAAATAAAGCTAAAATATATAATATCTTACAAAAATATTTATGATTTTAAAATTAATCAGTTAATAAGAAATAAATGAAAATAAACTAAAATTTCATTATATAATATACAAATAAAAACTTTGAAAATAATATTAATTAGCATATTATTATAATTATGGTAAAATAAAATTTATACTATCTTAAAATTGTTTATGGATATATAATTAATCAGCAAACAAAAAAAGAAATGAGTAAATTAATTGTAAGAGTTCAAAAACAAAAACAAACCATATAAAAAAAAACCTTAAAATTATACTAGATTTTGATCCGCGCTGAGCGGAGAATATTATTTTATATACTTTTGATATTTTGGTTTTTTGTTTTTTATTTGAGATCATTTTTATAGTACTATTTATTTTAGTTATTTATTCTTTCAGCTAATATAAATTTTATCTAGTCTTGGATTTACAAAGTTAATTATTTTTTCCGATTATATAACGTTAAAGATATTTTTTTGAATATTTATTACATATTTTATATATTTCTATTTTTATATAATTTTTGAGTTTATCGTTAGTTTAACTAAATGGCTAATATAGAATCATAAAAATAAAATTAATCACTTTTGTTGATCATATATTTTTATAAAATTATAACTGACCCATTGACATCAAACAACCAATGTTATTATCCATGATGATCTATTTATTTGACTTGATATATGATACCAAATTAACGATTCTGATATCTATGTTCGGACTAATTATTCCACTGGCCAATAACGGGCATGCATACTTTTTAAGCCAACCTCAATAATAGTATCAAATTATAGAAAAATATAACATCATAAATATATACTTGGATACCAAGTTATCATACACAATCTCTAACTATATATTTAGATCCACGCCAGCACGGAGTATTAGTTATATGATTTTTTTGAGATCTTTTCTTGACTACGTGCTTTATTTGACCCATGATCTCGAAAATGAATGTTTCAAATTCTCAATATATTTTGATATGCGCTCATCACGGAGTATTAATTAGATAATTTTTTCTTTTCAAAATTGTTTTATTGACTCGTGCTTTGATTGACCCATGATCTAAAAATGAAAACTATTTGTTTAAAGGAAAAATCAATAAAAGAATGATAAAACTTGAGTGATCATAAAAAGAGGCGTAAAGTTCTTCAAAATAGTTGGCATCTTCTTTTTGCATAATTACCTCACGCAAATCTGTAAAAAGAAAGACATTTTAAAAAAGCCATAAGATTATATATGATAAAAAATTAACTTAGTTTTTAAAAATTTATTTTTGTATTATAACTTACTCAGATGTAAGTTACCACATATATTTATAATTTCTTAAATCATGTCCTTTGTTCTCATCATGTTGGATCAAAACGCCATTGATTTTACCAATCGGAAGCTTCCTGTTTTTACTTCTGTGAGAAGGAGACCCGGCAAAAATATTTCTGTTAATGACGTTACCTTCACGGACGTTCATGATCGTTAAAATCTTACAAGGTTAAGGGTTCAAATCTTCGGTTTAGGGTTTTCTTAATTGTCATTCGGTTCTTGTTTTTACTCCTGGTTATCTCATTGTAATTGCCGGTTATATCCCCGATTTTGATCGGTTAAGTATATTAATAAAATATTATTAAAAAAAAATAGATCTTTGTGTATGAGTTTGTAAGTATATTCTCTTCCTTGTAAGAGTTTCATCTTTCACTTATGATCTCTAGAAATAAAACCCCCAAGCTGAAGAAGAAAAAAAAAAAAACAAAGAAAAAAAAAAAACCCCCCAAGCTGAAAACGTCTGATTTTTCAGAAAATAAACCTTCCATTGCATATTCTGATGACATATAGCCGGCTAGCCGCTGCAAAAAAAAAAAAAAAAAAAAAAAAAATCATCCACATTGATTATGGTAAAAACGAAGTCAAAATGTTTGTTCTGTATTTTAGGAATGGATACTTATTGTGTTCCTACAACTCTTCTTGTGTTAGCTTCATCTTCATTCCCTAGGAAAACTCTTGCAAGCCCGACGTCAGATATATTCGGGTTCATATTGTCATCTTACAAAATGTTGCTAGCTTTTAGATCTTTGTGTATGATCTTTAGTCTTGAATCTCTGTGAAGGTACAAAAGATCTCTGCAAATTCCTTCCATTATGTTGAGCCGAGTCTTCCAATGAAGAATATTTTGCTTCAATGGGTCTGAAAAAAGCTAACAAAATCATTAGCTTTCTCTTCGAACATCCTAAGTAAAAAACAGAGGAGATAGGTTTACCAAGATAGATAGGTATCCAAGTTTTTCTGTTTACCAAACCAATCACAACCACTTCGTTCATAAGTTCCTCAAGTTCTTGTCATGATGCTCGTGAAAGCCTCTTCACTGCGATTTCTTACCCTTCCGGCAATTTTCCCTGAAGAAAAAAGATTACCATCAGTTGGTCTGAGACTATACACATCTCTCTTTTGGAAACAAATTCTTGTTTCATGCTTTCACCTTATAAACATGACCAAATCCCCCTTGTTTCTGAGAGAAAAGTTGTCGGTTGCTGTAGCTAACATATGAAACTCAAAGAGTGGAAGCTCCTGTAGCTAGACTTGGTTAGAAGGAGGCTGATTACAACTTCTAAGTGCTTCCATTCTCTTTAGCAATTGCTTGACGCTTCTATCTTTATGCTGTTCTGCTAAGGCAATGATTGAGGAAGCAAACAAATTATTGTAAAGTAAAAATCTGAAGCAGTCTTTAATGAGTAAATAAAATTCTAACAACAAACAGTAAGAAAATACTATCAAAATTAGGCATGAAACCTTCCTCAACATTAGAAAAAATGCTCGACTTTACCGACGACAAACAGTAATAAACTATTGAGAAAAGGCTTACGTTTCTAATGACTACCAAGCAGCCGTAGCGAGCAACAATCTTATGGGAAAACTATCAAGAATGTACTTGGATTTGTCATATGGCTGCAACAAAATAAAATATCTATTAGACGTGTTGATTTGAATCCATAACATAAATATATAAAAGAAAAAAGAGAGGACCTCTAGATGTTTTGCTCTCAGGCACTCTTTTTGAGGCAGGTTTTCCTAAGCTGTTTTACACCCCCCCTGTTTTACTAAACTATCCTGTTCAACCCTGTTTTAGTAACTTTTTTAAAAGATAAACCACCTTCTTACATTGGATACCCTAAAAAGTTACTTCCTGTAGAAGCAAAACCAGCTTTCCCCAGATCCAAAACCACTCTAGCACTTCGCACCGATTCTGAAACCTGCCACGCCGGGTTCAACCCCCGACGGGTCGTCGGAGGGTCCATGCCACACCAACCGGTAGAAGACCATCCCTACAAATTCCATGGAATACAAGTAAATGGCAAGTAAGCAACACTTTATTTATCTTTCACCACTAACCTCTGGATCCCAAAAAACCAGACTGTGGTAGAAATTGTGCAGAAAATCAGGACGTGTATAACTCCGTCTAGAACAACCTCACCTCGAGTGAAGAACTTTGCTTTTGAAATAACTCTCCCGAAAGGGAAGAACCGTCAACATGAATACCAGAGCAACCTATGAGCAGAAAGGAAAGGGATTAATGGAACCAAATATCCCTCCAAGAACAGGACGAGTGAGAGTACCTGCTTTTGATAACACGGAGCTCATACGCAAACACGCTCTAACGCTTATAGGAAGGGTGACTAACCCTAAAACACAGCGCATCTGGTCGCTAATACCATTCCTCTCGGACAGATGGAAAACAACCACAAGACCTGTTGGTGCAGATCTGGGAAACGGCAGATTTCAGTTCCAATTTGGCTCACAGGAAGATCTACAGATGGTACTGGATAACAGGCCATACCATTTCGCCCACTGGATGATAATTCTTCAAAAATGGGAACCTACAGTCTCCCCTTCATTTCCGGACCAAATCCCGTTCTGGATCAGGGTACAAGGCATACCAGTCCATCTATGGAATGCAGCAACCTTAAGAAGTGTAGGAGATGATATAGGGAGATTTGAAAAGTGTGAAATAACACCAACTTCTGCAAGAATGAGGGTACAAGTTAATGGAATGCTCCCGCTGATGAAAAAGTCTATCATCGAATTCCATAATGGTGATGAAGTTGAAGCTACTCTCATCTATGAGAGATTAGAGAAACATTGTGAGAGCTGTTGCAGACTAGATCACGATGAAACCTCCTGCCCTGCAAAAACAACTGTGGAATTATCAAGCCTTCAAAACACAGTGGAGAGGAGGGACAGAAGAACAGAAACTAATCACCGAGATTATGATGCAAGGCCCAGAGCTTATTCAACGGATAGGAAGGAAGCCTCAAGAGTGCTAGAACGACAAAGCACTAGGGCAGATTCAGTACAGAACAGAATCACTCCAGTCACATACAGGAGAAACCGTGAGGAATATTTCAGAACTCGCACAGATGGCGAGTACAGACATGAATCAAACTCTCAGTTCAGAAGATCGGAGGACAACAGCCGCAATAATAATACCCGCTGGGTGGAAACAGGAAGGCGGTTCCAATCTACAGCTCAGTCTAGCAGAGCTGATAGTAGTCGAGAAATAACTCATGGTCAGGATCATGGACACTCTTATGGACGCGCTGAAACTTCAAACAGAACAGAACGAAGATCACTAAATAAAGCTATGGAGAAAGCTCCCAACCCGCCAAACAACATCCCCGAAGAAGCTATAATGGAGGCAATGGGGGAACTAAGAGATGTCATGATCCAATATGCTAATGTGGCAGACCCCTCCGAAAGCGCAGCAAGAAAAGAAAGAATGCGACTAGCGGAAGAACAAGGTCAAGTAGAAGAAACAGCTATTCAAATGGTCATCGCAAATATCAATGAACAAGCTTCGAGGGCTGAATCAGAGAGAGAGATTGAGCATCCAGAGGACCAACCAGAAAGAATCCCTGCAACTCTAAGGATCAGTGAAGGTCCAACGGAAGAGGATATTCAAACAGATCAAACACCCAGAATTCCAGCAAAGAAAAGATTGGGCAGACCACCAAAAATGAAGCCAATTATAAACAGCCCTAAACAAAGCAGTGGTACAATTATAAAGAAGAGAAAAGTAGCCCAATCCAAAGGATCACCAAAGCGAAAACTGAAGTTGGGGACAACGGACAAATCTGATTGGCAAAACTACACAAGCAGAGGAACTAAATCTCGAGGATCAGGCTCCCATACGATGGCAGATCAAATAAATCCCACTCCTCCAATATGCAACATAATTCCAGCCATTGTGAAGGATTCGGTGGATTTTCGGAATCCACCAAAACCAATTCCTTAAAAGTATTGAGCTGGAACTGTCAAGGGTTGGGGAATCCCTCGACAGTTCAGCGACTAAAAGAGATACGGAAGCGTGTCTCGCCGGCTATAATATTCCTCTCGGAAACAAAGAATTCAACCGACTTTGTTCTCCGAAAAGTTGATCGGTTAGAACATTTTGAAAAAATCCTAATTCCCCCACACGGCAGAGGAGGTGGGGGTTTGGCCCTCTTTTGGAAAAAGAACCTTGACCTTGAGATATTGGAAGCTTGCGAGAACTTTATAGATACAAGGATCAAGATGGAAAACAAGTACTTCTGTGCAACATTTGTTTATGGAGACAATGACAAAACAAAGAGAAGGAAAATGTGGGAGTACCTAACAACTAAGGCAGAGGCACGGAATGAGCCTTGGTTTCTTTCTGGCGATTTCAACGATATTCTCAGCAACGCAGAAAAAGATGGAGGGTCAGTCAGAGCTGAGGGTTCGTTCGTGGATTTCAGATCCTTCTTCTCTGAAAATGACCTGTACGATATACAACATGCTGGAGACCCCTTATCTTGGAGAGGAGTTCGCAGTGAACAAGTGGTAAGATGTCGCTTGGACAGAGCTATAGCAAACAGTCAATGGTTTGAGGATTACTATGCTGCTAGATGTGAATACCTGAGGTTTGAAGGATCAGACCACAAACCAGTTATCACCTGTTTCGACACCACAAGAAAGAAAAGAAAAGGGTTGTTCAGATATGATAGAAGATTAAAAGACAACCAGGAAGTCAAACAGCTGGTAAAAGAGTGCTGGAAAGCAAACAGCAATGAATCAGTGGAGAAGAGAATTAATAAAATAAGACATGAGATTATCCAGTGGAACAAGGAACAACAGAGAAATAGCAAGAAGATTATTGAAGAAAAGAAAAAAGCCTTGGATAATGCAATGTCTAGTTCCGACAACAGAGCGGAAGAGCTGGCCCAGTTAAATAACGATCTCAAGGCAGCCTATAAAGAAGAGGAAGAATACTGGAAACAACGAAGTCGGATTCTTTGGCTGAGCCTTGGGGACAAAAACTCAAGCTATTTCCATGCAATAACAAAAGGGCGACTGGCTGTCAATGAATTCACAGTAATGGAAGATGCAACAGGGCAAACGGTATTCAAAGAAGAAGATATTACAGAAGCTATAGTCCATTACTTTGATAATCTATTTGAAACCCAAGAGGGAGAGAGGATTCAGATAGTAAACAGAGCACTTAAACCGCAAGTAACGGAGGCAATGAATCAGAATTTAATCAAGGCTCCAACCGCTACGGAAGTTAGAGAAGCTCTCTTCTCAATCCATGCTGATAAAGCTCCGGGACCCGATGGCTTTTCAGCCAGCTTCTTTCAATCGAATTGGGACTCTATTGGGACAGAAATAGTAGAGGAAATCAACAACTTCTTCACAACCGGAGTTCTGCCGAGAAACATTAATGAAACACATCTGAGGCTCATACCAAAGATCCAGGCACCTAGGAAGGTATCCGAGTATCGACCAATTGCACTTTGCAATGTCTACTATAAAATCATCTCTAAGATGATTACTCGCCGACTCCAACCTGTGCTATCTAGCCTTGTGTCTGAAAATCAGTCAGCATTTATCCCGGGGAGAGCCATATCGGATAATGTACTCATTACTCATGAAGTCCTACACTTCTTGAAGAACTCGGAAGCAACCAAGAGATGTTCCATGGCCGTTAAAACTGACATGAGTAAAGCATATGACAGGCTTGAATGGGACTTTATAAGGGCAGTACTAAAAAGACTAGGTTTCCACACCCGACTGATAGATTGGGTTATGCAGTGTGTGAGTACAGTTTCCTACTCGTTTCTCATCAATGGTACAGCCAGAGGAAGAGTTATACCACACCGGGGAATCAGGCAAGGAGACCCACTTTCCCCATATATCTTCATTTTGTGCAGTGAAGTTCTAACGGGGCTATGTCTGAATGCACAAACCGAGGGAAAATTGCAAGGAATAAAAATCGCAGGAGGCTGTCCAAAACTCAATCATCTTCTTTTTGCAGATGACACAATGTTCTTTTGCAAGACAAATCAGAAGAGTGTCAATGCTCTAAAGGAGATCCTCAAAAATTATGAACAAGCATCAGGACAGCTAATCAATCAACAAAAGTCAGCAATCACATTCTCAAAGAAAGCCCCTCTAGAGCTGAAGAACAAAGTTAAGCTAGAACTGGACATTGAGACAGAAGGAGGAGTAGGGAAATACCTTGGACTGCCAGAGCAATTTGGGAGAAAGAAGAAAGATTTATTCTCAGCTATTGTAGACAGAATACGACAGAGAAGTATAGGTTGGTCTACAAAATCCCTATCTAAGGCAGGTAAGCTGGTCATGATGAAAAGTGTCTTAGCAGCGATGCCATCACATGCAATGTCGTGCTTTAAACTACCACAATCGCTGTGCAAGCGCATCCAATCAGCTATGACAAGATTTTGGTGGGATTCAAAACCCGATGAAAGAAAGACAGCATGGATTGCTTGGGACAAAATGACAAGAACAAAAAAGAAAGGAGGGCTGGGACTTAGAGATATTCAATGTTTCAACGATGCTCACTTAGCAAAGCTCAGCTGGAGACTTATCTCTAACCCAAACTGCCTACTGTCTAAAATGCTAACAGGGAAATATTGTGAGGGTAAAAGCTTGCTAGAAGTGGAAGAGAAAAACGCAATTTCCCACGGGTGGAAAGGGATTCTAATAGGCAGAGACTTACTGTTAAAGAACTTAGGATGGGCAGTTGGAAATGGAGAATCAATCCAAATGTGGAAGGAACCATG
Organism: Orychophragmus violaceus; assembly: GCA_030180135.1. Taxonomy (NCBI): domain Eukaryota; kingdom Viridiplantae; phylum Streptophyta; class Magnoliopsida; order Brassicales; family Brassicaceae; genus Orychophragmus; species Orychophragmus violaceus. The sequence continues at coordinate 27,428,126 of CM058237.1, forward strand.
GATCTCTACAAACCAAAGATTAATGCCGTTCGGTCCTAATCTAGAGAGCGATTGGAACAGGAAAGTTTCAAGCCTTATGATCCCTGGAACAACAAACTGGGACGTAGGAAAAGTGCAAAGGTGCTTCCCTCTCTTGGAACACGAGATCCTTAGCATTAAGACAAGCAAGAAAGGAGCAGCCGATAAGCGAATCTGGCTGGGAAACCAGACAGGAGAATATACAACAAAATCAGGCTACTTCACAGCTATTGAAGAGACCCAGCAATATCAGGATGGATATATGGAGAACGAAATTGATTGGATTTCTGATGTCTGGAAACTGAACACAGCAGGGAAGATTAAATTATTCTTATGGAAAGCATTAAAAGGAGCTGTACCAGTTAATCAACGACTAGTAACAAGACAAATTTCCAGCGATCCTAGCTGTATCAGATGCGGGGAACCAGAATCCATCCTACACCTATTTTTCCAATGTCCCTTTGCCCGAAAAGTTTGGGAGCTTTTACCTGTTCTTGAGATATTTGATGCAGGTGAGATCCAAACTTTTACAGAAGGCTGGAAGCGCACCAAAAATCTTATTTGCCTGCCGCCGACTGGAGTTGGAATTGGGCCAATTTCGCCATGGGTGTGCTGGACAATATGGACTGCTCGCAATAAGAAGATCTTCACCAACACCAGCTACACAGAACAAGAAACAATCAACAAAGCCATCACTGATGCAAAGGAATGGCTTACAGCCCAACCAATGCAACAGAGACCAGAACTCCAGCCAGTTAACCAACCTGCGAAACACAAAGAAGAAATTACCTGTAGATCTGATGCAGCTTGGAAGGACAATCTCCAATCTGCAGGAATCGCTTGGGTATTCTTCAATCAATCGGACCAGATGCTAACTTCAAGGTCCACCTTTTCCGTGCATGTCAGCTCTCCCCTCGTGGCTGAGGGATTGGCGATGCGTGCAGCTATCGAGGATGCTTTAGAGAAGAACTTCAGGAAGATCTCGTTCGAAACTGACTCCCAACAACTTGTCAAGGCAATTGTGGAGGATTCAGGCCCGGCGGAACTTCATGGCATCGTCTCAGACATCACCGAACTATCTTCGTATTTTGATTCTATCTCTTTCTGTAAAATCAGGCGTGAAGACAATACTCTAGCAGATGGGTTTGCTAAGAGTTCTTTAGCTTTAATTAATCCTGTACCAAACTTTGGTTAAATGATTTATGAATCGGTTTGCTCAAAAAAAAAACATAAATATACCTTTGAATCCATAACGTAAATATAGCTTAGAATCTAAAAATTGAAAGAAGAAAAAGAAAAAAGAAAAATTGAATCGGGATGTACCTTAGTACTTCAATCCTCTTTGATTTCAGAAACCACATTGTTTCGCCCAATACACCAAATCATAAACATCTAATTAATACCCGCCCTCGTCTTCACTTTGACCCGGATCTGCAAACCAGTTTTTAAACCACTGTTATTACTCGTTACGATCCACATAATCTTGTGAGATATGAAAATGAATGAGAAGGAAATATGCGATTGATTGTGTGATATAAGTGCTCTGCCAACTGGTATATATATATAGAGTATGAATAATTAGGTTGGTAAGATTTAGGAGATATTTAAAAGATTTTTCGGAAAATATAATAGAAAGTATTGTTTGTTACGATTATTAATTAAATCGTGCATGGATATATGTTAGACGTTGAAGTTCTTTTGGAAAATTAATTAAACAGATTGTCAATCACATTTGGGACGTTTACAAAAATGCCCTCGAAATTGAAGTCAACCCTGTTTATACCCTCGGCCTTCTCCTTCCTCTCCATCGCTAATATATCCCCTTATTAATCTGGATATTCACAGGAATGCCATCGTCAGACTTCATTTGAAGTCTGATATTTGAAATCAAAAGACAAAAGGACCCAAATTTTTTTTGGATATTCACGAAAATGCCATCGCCATGAATGCTCAACAACCACGACACCCACCATCGCCGACGAGTTAATGTGTAATCCAGCTCGTTTTTTCACCATTAAAGCTCAATTAAAGCTCAAGAATCTGAGCTCGGACGTTCTCCTCACCGATTTCTCTTTTCCCCTTTGATTTTGTTGGATTTTTCGATATTTTTCGATTCAAAAGTAGCGAAATCGTTTATCATCTAATAAAAACAGCAAAACACGTCTCGGATTTGGGGCTTTCGGTGATTTTAGACGTTCTGGGAAATCGACGCGGCTAAAAACAAACGGAAATCGGAGATTGGTAAGAACATTTTCATATCGTCGATTTTCAGATCCGGTTTTGTAGTCTGCATCTTTTCGTAAGCCTCAATATGGTCAACAAGAGGGTAGTTTTGCATTTGACTTTCAATTGCCAGACCTCCATAGAAGTCTGTTAAATTCCTTTGAAAACAAAAAAATACATCGTTAAAAAGTCCAAATAAGAAGAGGGTAGTTTTGCAATTGATTCAAATTTATTTTTTTTGTCAGACTTCTGATGTAGTCTGGCAAGAAATTGACCGATTCTTGACTTTTTGTCAGACGGAATCCGTTGTCTGAAAATAATGGGGGGTAGAAACTGCAATTGACCCAAATTTTCAAACGTTGACCAAAATAAGCGAAAAAATTGTCAGACATGTAAATCTGTCTGAAAATAAGAAAAATAATCTCAGACGGCTATAGACATCTGAATTTCCAAAACTTTGCCAGACGGCAAAAGACATCTGAACAATTGAATTTTGGTCAACGCTCGAGAATGCGATGTTTTTCATCAGACTTCATTCGCTGTCTGAAAAAATTGTCAGACAGCATAAGAAGTTTGATGAGATATCAGACTTCCGAAGATGTCTGACATTTCAAAATCAATTGCAAAACTACCCTCTACTTTTTCTTCAGACTTCGGAAGAAGTCTGATTACTTTCAGACTTCTGCGAGAAGTCTGACATTTCAAAATCAATTGCAAAACTACCATTTTTTTTCAGACTTCTTGAGCTGTCTGACAAAAAATTTAAAAACTTCCAAAGCAGACAGCCTGCGCTGTCTGAATTGTTTCAGACTGCATCCGCTGTCTGGCATTTCAAAATCAATTGCAAAAATACCCTCTTTTTCAGACTACCATAGACGCCTGGTTATATAGAAAGCAGACTTCTATAGACGTCTGAAATATGTCAAACTTTTAAAATACATTTTTATTGTATAATTGTGATTAATTTCGTTGACATTAATTTTTTTAAATGTGTGTTAGTGTTATATGTTCCTTCTGCGTGAGTTTTACATTCTTATATATGGTAATTATTTTTAAATAAATTTTTGAATAATATTGGCAATGTAGCTAATAGCATCCCCATTAGACTTCACAAAGAAGTTTGGCTTTTCCCAAAAGATCTCTAATGTTGTTTATACGTGTTTGTTTATACAGATAATGGTTCAGTTACCTGTTAATTTTGGTGAATGGGTTGTGAGAGACCAGATTTGGCATTTTGTGGTTGATAAGCTCAAAGGAGGGCGGTTTATCACTCTGCGTGATGGTTCTACACATCAAGAACTAGTTGAGATGGTACAAGATGATTATATGCTGGACAAGAAAACCGACCCGGTGGAGTTATCATATCCATTGCCGGAAGCACTCTTGAAACAAATGGATCCGGATAGCCCTCCGGTTTATGTCACAAATGATAGGCAAGTAAGGAGCATGGTTGAGTTAGCTAATACGCATTTAATCCGTCTATGTGTCTCGAGCCGATCCCGTATGGATGATGAAGATGTTGTGAATCATGATGACAAATATGAATCTGAAGATGTAGACGAAGATGACAAAGAAGAAGACTGGAATGCGGAATATGTGGACTCAGTCTCGGAGGATTCTGTTTGTGGTGGTGGTGGTAATGATGGTGTTGGTAACTTGGATGTGCCTGAGAATGTTTTCATGGAACACGCTGAGGCTTACCATGACGATGCTGATTATACCCTATATGGGAAAGTTAAACATGAAGATGTAGATGTGGAAGAAGATGAAGATTATAAGAAATATGAGTTGGAGAGTATGAATAATCAGAGTGTTCGCAAAAGGGACTTATCTGAGGGTATCATTCTCAATAAGTGTTTTGATAGCAAGAAAGACCTAATATCAGAGCTACGTTTGACGGCGATAATGAAGAAATTCGCATTTAGGACAGAGAAGTCTGACAAGACACGTTTTGTGGCTAAATGTCGTGTGGAAGGATGCAAGTGGATGCTTCGAGCATGTGTGAAGAGCGAACCAAACAAGTACTGGGTGATGATCTATTCAGAAACACATTCATGCTCGATGGCGGACCGGATGTCTACGCGCAAACGTTTTACTCCAGTTTATATTGGTTGGTTGTTTACTGAAACTTTTGGTATGATTGAGGGGATAACACCAAAGCATGTCAAAGTATCAATGAAGAAGCAGTTTGGGATTAGGATGAGCTACACAACCGCATACAGAGCATTGTTACATGCTCAAAGGATTGTGAGAGGAACAGCGGAAGATGGGTACGCGAGACTGCCTTCTTTTTTGCATGGAATCAGGCAAACCAACCCGGGAACAGTAACTGGGCTTGAGCTAGATGAGAAGAATAGATTTAAGTATCTATTTATAGCATTTGGAGCTTCCATACATGGGTTTACGTACCTTAGAAGAGTCATTGTGGTGGATGGTACTCATCTTAATGGAAAGTATGGCGGTGTTATGCTAGTGGCGGCCGCACAAGACGGAAATTTTCAAATATTTCCGTTGGCTTTTGGAATTGTAGACTCTGAGAACGATGACTCGTGGAAATGGTTTTTCACCAAACTGAAAGAATGCATTTCAGACCAATATCCTTTGGTCATAGTCTCGGATAGATGTGAGTCGATCAAGAATGCGTGTGAAGCAGTTTTCCCTTGCGCACAGCGAGGGATATGCTATTACCATCTACAAAATAATATTGTTACCAAGTTCAGGGGAAAACATCTTCTGTACTTGGTGAAAAACGCGGCTTACGCTTATACAATTTACGATTTCGACCGAAACATGGCTTCCTTACGAGCGGCAAATCCTGAACTTGCTGATTACTTGGAAGAGGCGGATGTGAGTCTATGGTCACGCGTGCATTTCAACGGAGACAGGTACTTAGCGGTCTGACAATAGTTATCAGACTTCTAATGATGTCTGATACAATTATGAGACCTCTCTTGCTGTCTGATTATTTTTCCAGACGACTGCAGAAGTCTGAAAGCATAATGTTTTTATGATACTTTCTAATTCTTACTTGGGTTAACCTCTTTCAAATTGGTGGATACAGGTACAACATAAAGACGAGCAACATTGCTGAGTCTATAAACTCCGCAGTTAAGAAGGCAAAAGGATATCCCATATCTTTCCTTTTAGAGTTTATACAAGAGAAACTAGGGACGTGGTTTTGTAAAAGGCGGCTAGATGCAATGAGTCTCTCAACAACATTTAGCCGAGGAGTTGAATATTTGCTGGCTATTCGTGAATATTATGCAGATATGATGACGGCAGAACGAGTAGATACGTATAAGTTCGTTGTTAAGGGAGGACATAGGGATTGTGTTGTTGATTTGGAACATCAGAAGTGTGAATGTGGTGTTTGGGATTACGAAAAGATACCTTGCTCACATGCCATATGCGCTGCACCGGAACTTGAGCTACACATTTCTACCCTTGTATGTCCATCTTACAGAACGGACTACTTGTACGCTGCATACTCGCGCAACATCTTACCAAAGAATGTTACCGGAAAGGCAAATCATGACACCGTGCGTGTCTATCCGCCGGAAGAGAGGCGGAAGCCTGGAAGACAAAAGAAGTCGAGGTGGCAATCTATGCTAGAAATCGCCAAGAAGAAGAGCACTAAACCGCGGAAACTACACAAGCAATATTGTTGTTCGAACTGCAAACAACCAGGCCACAAACAACCTAAATGTCCACAACCTCAGGCTGATTAGAAATGGTTGAAATCTTATATGTTTTAGGGATTTCTGAAGTCTGATTTGTGTTCGTGTTCAGTGAAGTCTGATAAGTTTTAGGGTTTACAGAAGTCTGATATTTTTTTAGGGTTCACTGAAGTCTGACGTAGTGATGTATTCCAGAACTCTAATATTTAAACTTGTCTCAATTGTTTGGGTTCTGTTTCAACAAGCGTAGTAATAAACATAACTTGAATTAGTGCTTAAGTTTGTTACATAACTAAAAAACAAGCACAAAAGTAGGCCAAAAGATTGATGTGTTTTTTACAACCACCATAGATATGTATTGTTTAGGAATGCAAAAGATAAAGGCGGTCTATTTATCACCGTAGGTGTCAAGCAAAGCATACTCGGAACGTTGCTCTTCACCTGTTCGCTTGAGTTCAAACAATATGTCAAAAGCTAGCCTGTCCCTGATTGACTTGATGTTCTTATCACAAAGATACTTTGGAAACTCCATTCCAAGTGAGTGGAACTCGATGAACTTCAAGCAGAACACTCCGCAGTCACCTGTTTGTTTGTTTTGAGGAAGATCGTCGCTCCTAACAATCGAGTGGGTGTAACGATCGACTGGGTAAGGCCATCCATCAGCATCAGGTATTTTCAAGATGTGCATCGCATAAGGAAACATCTCGCAGATTGGTGCCACTGCCGCTCCGACCAACTCATCAGTCCTATCATTAATGATGCTGTCCCATATTGTTACGTGCCTATCTGGGATAGAAATCATAATTGCTACCCAATGATTTCCGCCAGTGTGCAGTGCGGTGTAAATATAATCAATATCCACCGCCCAAGCCTTCGGTGATTTGCAGAATAGTGGTAGGTCACCAGTGAAGTAATCAAAACAACCAGCAGGAAGCATTCTAGTTGCGGCTGGTGCATTCCCTCCAGCACCACTACTAATAAAAGTTGGATAGTGTTGACGCCACAAGGCTTGAAGGAGTGTGTCAATGAAACACAGCCTCTCGCTCCTGAACCATTCCGGATGGCTGTGTTGGCGAAGCCTCAACAGATCAATACCCGCATCAATTTGCTGCATTAAGCCAAGCATGTGTTAATATAAAAAAAAAAAACACAACCAGACAGCTATGGAAGTCTGGATATACAATCAGACTTCTATGGAAGTCTGGATATACTATCAGACTTCTTTGGAAGTCTGAGTATAAAACCAGACTTCTTTGGAAGTATGAATATACATCCATATTGGAATGGAGTTCTTAATTCATAACCATTGGAGTAATACTGACCGTGTCATGCAGCCATTCCTTTGGAGTGCGAAGATCGTAATACCATTGTAGTGATGTGTTCAATTCCCTAGTTGGATAACCCCTACAAAAGAACAATACACTTGTTAGACATCGAGTTAGGTGTACATACTTACAATCTAAGCAGAGTATCAACACATACGGCTGTCTTTTGTTGTAATCATTAAGTGCCTTCACTTGCATCCTGGTGATAGCAGCACAAGGGTCATATCTCGGTGGAACCTGTGCTTGGACAACAGGTTTAGCTGGAGTCTTCACCTTCTCCTTTTGTTTAACCTGGGTTGCCTTTGCTTGCATGTAAACTTCAGCTGCCGCCTGCTTAGTGTCCTGTTTAAACTGCCGCGTAGAATCGAAGTTTATGCCCGTAGCCGACCGTGCAACGACCATGACACTCGGATCTGTGCGATCGGGTATACTCTGCATAGACAATTTGACAACCCATGTTAAACATAATGTTGGAACTAAAATTCAGAGATTGAGGGTTTTGGAGACTAACCCCATCATCAGTCGCAATCGGTATGATTTCCTTAGAGGGATTGGCGGATTTATCTGCTGCTACTTTAGGCCTCGCTTTCCCTGCATGTTCAGGTTCGGATACCTTCAGTACAACTTTCTTCAGGTTCCTCTTAGGCCTTTCATTTTTCTTTCTTCCTCCCTCTTCATCAACCGCAGCAGCTTTTACCCCTTCTTGAACCTGAAGATCTTCAGCTGGATCTTCTTCATCCTCACCAACTCCAGCCTTCTTCATCTCATCGGCGGCAGCAGCAGCAGCAGTTTTTGCTTCTGCGTTCTTCACTCTTCCTTTCCCTCCAGTACCAGCTTTCTTCTTCTCCTTTTCCTTCACTTCAGAAGAATCTTTCTTCTGGTCTTTCTCCTTCTGCTCAACTCCAACACTCTCTTTCTTTAAACTCTGGACGATCTTGGCAAGATCATCAATTCTGTTACCCATCAGACGCAAACCATCGTTGAAAACATCTACCAATACATCAATCCGAGTTTCAAGTGATTTTTGCAAACCCTCAATCATTTGAACAACATCCCCATTTGTAGGACCAGCCTTCCCTACTCTAAGTTTCTTGCTAACTACCTCAGCCTCTTCTTCCTCATCTTCATCATCAGAAACAACCTGCAACAACTTCCTCTTGACTCCCACAACCTTACGCTTTTTCTCACCAGTCTGATCAGCATCTTTCTCAGACTTAATCTCAAGCTTAACAGGACCTCCAGCTCTGGTCTTGAACACACCTTCGCTCTTCCAGTGTTTTGAACCCCACCTCCAATGCACAGTCCCTAACTGTCCGAACATTGCCTTCACAATGTTCTCAACTTTGTCGTCCTCCTCATCAGGGTTGTCCCATACGGGAAACATGTCATCGTATTCCTTGAGTACGAAGCTGTTGACGCGGGTCTGCAAATTACAAGTCACATAGGAAAACAAATATAAGCATTTGTAATATCAACCAGTCAGACAACATACGAGACTGGGTCATATGAAGTATGACATTATGTGTGTCAGACTTCATATGAAGTTTGACTTTTATGTCAGACTTCATACAAAGTCTGACATTATGTGTCAGACTTCTAATGAAGTCTGACACATAATGTCACACTTTGTATGAAGTCTGACATAAAAGTCAGAGTTCATAAGTACAAGAAATACCTGTTTGCGTAAGGCTTCGTCGGCTTTCTTTCGACTCCGTGATCCCTGGTACGCCAGCAATGGTAGGTCTGGGGCATCCGGAAAGGGCTCTCCATAAGTTGTCGCCATAGCGGGACATGCCCAGTATATCCAGATGTTCAGGACCTCAGCAAAACCTCCGATCTGATAATTTTTTCCATCCACGAGTTTTCTGTTTGCCTCTTTAACAGAATCTATCAGAACCTTGAAGGCGAATCGTCCCCATGGATAGGATTGTATCGATCCTGGAAACAGCAGAAGCTTGGACATGTCACCCCTTGTGGAGGTTGTCCAGTGATGAGCCTCAATGAAGGTTGCATAGATCGCTAGATAGCCCAGCCATATCCTTTGTTCCGGTTCCCATTCAGAACATCTTGTACAAGCATCCATTAGTTGCGTATAACTTGGGCCTAAATCGAAATCCACCCTAAGAAGCTTCCACATTTCTCTCATCTCATCGGTATACTGAATTTCAGGGTACTCGAGGTTCTCAATATAGTCGCATTTGAGTCCGGTTATAGCATGAAACTCATTCAGGGAAAACCTAACTGGATTAACGCCGAAAAGAGACCATAACTCATACTTCTTCTTGCAGTCTAACTGCAGACAGAGCATATAGTGCACCATCCTTGAACACCATTTGAAATTCAGTTCATGGAATTTCAAAAAAACGCCAAGTTCTGAATCGAGGAGTTCCTGCCATTCAGCCGGTAACAGCGCTAGTTTAACATCAGTTATCAGATCTCTCCTTCCACTAAAGTAGTGTATGCTTTTATCCGGAGATGGTTCATAACCGGCAGTGAACATCCTTTGTGGGAATTCAACATCTTCCATAACGGAAACCTGAAACAACGAGGGCCTTACACAGTCAGACATCTTATGCCGTCTGCCAACTATAGTTATGTAAATATATAGAAGAGGAGAAGAGTCGAGGAATCTTACTGTCGAAGGAAGACGACGGAGGAGCTACAGTAAAACAAGATCGGGGCCCAACAAGATCTGGAATTTAGGAAAAAAGACAAAAAAGCTCAGCGCAAGTATGAGACAAAAAAGCTCAGACTTCAGACTCCACCTGGAGTCTGAGGATGTAATCAGACTCCATATGTGGTCTGAGATCTACAATCAGACACCAACAGCCGTCTGATTACTAATAGTTTAACTTAGAATTCCCCCGAAGAAGTTTTAGATTAATCTTACCGTCGAATGTAAGCGGCGGAGCAGAGAGAAACCAGATCTGGAAACGATACCCAGAAAAAGTGCACGGTGTCGATTGAGTGGATTTGAGAGAGAATAGTTTTTTTTTTTATCTTTCCTGCGAAACTGTAAAAAAAAAGGTTAAAAAATCATATTTATATATGTCTCATAGGGGGCAGTTAAAACGAGACGGTTTTACCACTGGCGAACGGTTTTACTGCAGACGTAAATGCCGCGCTTTTTTCGTCTCCTTTTTACATAACTCCCGCCCGTTTAATTTACAAAATATTTAAATTCCCGGGCATGCAAGAGGCCACGTGTCGTTACGCACGCGAAGTCTGGTGAAAATTAGTTATTGTAGATTCAGACTCCATACGAAGTCTGAGGAAAATCATTTAAGTCTTAAAACTAATTATTGTAGATTCAGACTCCATACGAAGTCTGAGGAAAATCATTTAAGTCTTAAAACTAATTATTGTAGATTCAGACTCCATACGAAGTTTGAGGAAAATAATTTATTAGTCAGACTTCTTTAGAAGTCTGACAATTCGCAGATTTGGATGATGAATGAAATTGGACGATGATGAATGAACATAAATTGGATAAAACCCTAAAATTCGTCTTATAATACATAAAATTGTACTTGGATACATAGGACTTATATTACAAGAAACCAAAAGCCCTCAAGATAATCGGGACGATGATAACAGCACCAGCAACCATCAGATACTCATACTTGGCGCCACGCACCGTCTGGCTAGATGGTTTCTCAGTCAAGAGCTCCTTTAGTTGAGCTATCTCTGCCTGCGCTTTCTTGATCTCATCGTGCAAGTTGGTTACACAGTCAATTTCAGCATAACAAAGGAAGATGTAATCAACTTGTTCGCCATGTTGGTCCACACTCAGCTTTAACTCGTGAAACTCCTCCATCATAGCCTCATCCCACCACTTCATTATATGGTAGCCACCATCCTATACAGCCACATTTTAAATATGCAATATCATCTTCAAATTCCGAAAATAAGCTCGAATAAGTCAAAACGAAACAAAACAGAAGAGAAAGGCAATTACATCCCAGTTACGACATCCAAAGAATCTTCTTCCCGGATTATCGGCTGTAGTGGATGTTCGCATGACAGGGTCCAGACCGCAGAAACATTTTTTGGGGAATCCATTGCATGAACCGGATCTTTGTCGGAATGTGGAAGTTGAGAATGAACTACTACTACTCGAGGTTGGAACCTGACTGAATCGCCCCATCCTGTGTACAATAAAACGATTGTAAGTCAGACTTCTAAAACAGTCTGAACAAAAACAATTCCAAATTCAGACTTCTAATAGAGTCTAACTCAAGCATAAAACCTAGGGGCCCTAGAACCTATCTATTTTTTGTTGGGGATGTTCAGATCTAGACAAAAGACATGTGAAAAAGAGGATGATTGGGACTCAAAACCGTATGGATCTAAAACGAGAAATATATTAAAAAAACAAATTTTTTGCTAATTTTTTTGTTAAGATCTAGACAAAAGACATGTGAAACCGGGGATGATTCGGTCTGAAAACCGTATGGATCCTATGGATCTAAAACGAGAAATATATAAAAATCTATCTATTTTTAGTTTTATTCAGATCTAGACGAAGTACAAAGTACATATGAAAAAGGGGATGACTCGAACTCAAAACCGTACGGATCTAATACGAGAAATATATAAAAACCAAATTTTTGTTTAGATCTAGACAAATATCAAAGAAAAAATGACTTCTTTCGTATAGATCTCAAACATTTAGAGAACGAAGAGCTTAGAATATGATGGCGGCGGTGTATGGACTGGTCAGGAGAGACGAAAAGAAGAGATAATTACAAGAATGAAGAAGATGACGACGGCGGTAGCGGTGGCGGTGGCGACTGAGGGTTGGCGGAGAGTTATTAGAGGGTATTTAGAGAGTATCTAGAGAGGGAGTGTGTTTCCGTTTTAGAGAGAGAAGTTTGATAATGACTTTTACGATCTAATGTCGGTAACTTCCGTTTATATATGGGGTAAATTCCCAAGTAGGGTTTAGTTTTTGGTCGAGATTAGTCAGACTTCTTCGGTAGTCTGAGAAATCATGTACGTTAATCATATTAACATGGAAGTCTGATATACCCTAAATCTACTAATTACTACTTAAATACCATCATATTATATAGAAAACTTAGCAAAAACATCAAACTCGTTTAATATAGTCACAACCTAACCAGTATATGCAAATGTAACAACATGGATGAAAATTCACAAACCCTCAGCCTAACCCTACAGATGAAAATATGATATCCAACTCCATATGTCAAGCATAGATCAAGCTACATGGTGTTTTTAACCAAATATACCTTAAATGGTTAAAATTGACTAAATATTATGTAATTTTAATTTACATATGTCCAAAAGTCCCATATTTAATTTATGTATCCGAAATTTTCCTCAAAATATTTTTTAATAATTTTATAATTTAAATTTTCAACTTAATTATCTCTCAGACTTCTCGTACACGTACATTAAAATTACATAATATTTAGTCAATTTTAACCATTTATGGTATATTAAGTTCAAAGTATTTGCGAAACCCCAAAATTCAGACTTCTATGGAAGTCTGACAAACCCTAAATCTAATGGGGACTTTTGGACATAAATTAAATATGGGACTTTTGGACATATGTAAATTAAAATTACATAATATTTAGTCAATTTTAACCATTTAAGGTATATTTGGTTAAAAACACCATGTATTTACGAAACCCCAAAATTCAGACTTCTATAGAAGTCTGATAAACCCTAAATTTAGTATTTATCACTTAACATCGAAAAATATTTAAACAAAACACCTAGGACACATCAAATTCGTTAATTATATCACCATTATAACATACATGTGCAAATATACTTTTTCAAATGTGAATTTCTTAAACCATGAGGCTAACTAACCCTAAGGTTATATGTAAGTTATATGTAAATGTTCCATTATGTTCCATTACAAAGTAGGGTTCTAAGGCATACTTAACTAACATAGTTTAATATGACTCAATTTTATAAAATTTTAATTTATATACTACTAAATTGTTTATATATAATTTATGTATATAAAAGTTTTGACAAAATATTTTTTAATAATTTTAAAATTTAAATTTAGTAATTAATTCTGTGTCAGACTTCTATTGGAGTCTGACATCTCAGACATCCATAGAAGTCAGTCGAAGGTTATAATGGTAATTGCGTTTGACGTTTTTTTGATTGGTCGTAAGGACAGCGCGGTAATTTCATAAGGCCGTAAAACCAGTTTTATATTTGATTCAAGTTTGGGGGTACACTTTTATTTAAATTCAAGTTTGAGGGCATTTTAAGCAATTTCCCCATCACGTATTTATTGTTAGCGAGCGCTATGGTAATATTCTGCAAGATATTATTTTGTGGAGGACTTGTTTTAGTGATCCGTAAGATTTGTTTTGTGGAGGATTTTTGGAAATTAATTATTATCTACTATATATTATTTGCGAATAGCCATGAGAAAGAATGATGAGTCATTGATGACATGGATGAATCTTGACCATTAACAATTATGACATCATTGATGACATGGCCTAAGTAAACGGTTATGATTGCTCGAGAGCCTTTTTGACATTAAAAATAAATCAAAATTCGTTTCAAAATTCGTTTAGGAAATGTTTTGATTAAAAAAACCAAAAATCGAGAATTAATCAAATTTTGAAAATTAAATGTCGTTTCCTAAATTTACGAAATGTAATCTTAACTTCTTTCCCATAATTTTAGATTACAGTTTATAATCTTTCCATAAGTTATTTCTTTTTTTTCAAATTCAAACTAATTTCGACACTAAAATGTAGCAACTAATAATTGTAAACATTAATTGTCAAATTTGAAAAAAAAATATCTCAAAAAATATTCTAATCTTCTAATAGAAGCTTTCGAATTCTTTTGCAACCCTAAATATGATTATCTTATAAATACAGCCTCTACCAGACATATATCACCCACATGTCGAACCATTCTTTTGTTTTGTTATTTCTATTGTTCTAATTTTGTTTCTGTTGTTTTGCTGATTTTGTAGGTATGAAATATACCAACCAAAACGATAGGTAACTTTTTCACTTACTATTAACATGCTTATAATTTTATTTTGTGTTTTTGATCATTTTCAGGTTTATTTCATATCAAGCCAAATGAAAATGTATTGTTTTCTTATAATTATCACATTTCTAACTATTATATTGTGGTATTTATGATTTTGCAGATTTGTTTCATATATCATGCTAAACGAAAAGGTATTGATTTATTATAATTATCAAGGTTTTATTTTTTATATTGTGTTATTTATAATTTTGTAGGTTTGTTTAATTGATTCAATGTAACCATTATGATTATTATATGTTTTTTTTAGTCTTCTTCTCTCGATGTTGTGCTTGCAGTTGTGTAGAACTTCATCTTTATATAGTGTTGATATAGCAGAGAGAGAGGGTAGCAACTACCAACATTTTTTGGAGGGAAGCAGTTTCATGAAGTGGTGGAAAGAGTAAAAGGGGATCAAAGGTTCTTCACCTTCTGACTTCACCAAGTTTATGAACGAGAGTTATGGTGAAGTATGCTGAGCATAGATGGTGTTTGCTCACAAATGGTGCGAAAGGCTGGAGAGTTATGGTCAAGTCTGCAGATGGATATACGAGAGTTATGGGCCTTATGGTTTGTAACATTAGTTTCGAAATTGCAAATTTATAACATTTCATTTTCTAATCTTATTTAATTTATTCAAATTTGATTAATATCTTATGATATCATAATTTTATAAAGAGATTAATAATGAATTTCCCTTTTCCTAAATTTATTTAATGTATTCGAATTTGTAAATTAGAATTTGAACTCTAAACTATCCATTAGTTGCAAAAATAAAAAAAATTGTGAAATTCTCTGAAAAACTTAATTAATTAGGAAACTTTTTTATTTAAGAAAACCAAAATTCGAGAATTAATCTAATTTCAAAAATTAAATGTGTTTCCTAAACTTACGAAATGTAATCTTAATTTTTTCCCATAATTTTAGATTACAGTTTATATTTTTTTATTTTTTATTTCCTTACTTTTCAAATTCAAACTAATGTCGAGCCTAAAATGTAGCAACTAATAAATATAGTCATTAATTGTCAAATTTGAAGAAGAAAATATCCAAAATAATATACTAATCTTCTAATAGAAGATTTTGAAAACTAATAATGAATGAAACGAAACTGGCTAAGCTATCCCAACATAAGATGTGATAGGTTATATATGGAATATTCTCACAACATAAGATGTGATTAATACATTGGAGAAAATAAAAGACATGGCACGTTGAAATATCTTTGAACAATTGATCTTTGCAAAAGGCAAATGAGGTATATGTTCCAAATTAGTGGCGCCCCTTAATTAATATATTATTTCTGTTTTTTGTTCAAATATATTATTTCTGCTCTCTTCCAAAAAATGGAGTTTTTGTCTTTCGTAGCGGACATAGTGCGTTTGATTCGTGAAAAAGTCCTTATATCTTAATTTAAAACAATTAAATAGGTGGTGAAGAGTGAAGACTAAAAACAGATATGACAAAAACAAAAATAGTATCTTATTGAATGGCTATGACATGGAATTCAACTTACTATTTTTAGAGGGAAATATTATTCGCGTTAAACCTTCTATGTGACATTCGCTTATTCTCCTATTAATTAGTATATATATATATATATATATATATATATATATATTTATTAAATTTGTATATTGTGGAAAGATCATATTTTGTGAAATAGAAAATTGGCTTCACATATGTGATATTTTTATGAAGTCCAATTATTTTTCCAAAGAACTGTTGGAGTCAAAAACCCCTCGACGAAAACAATAGCCGAAAACAAGATCGGACAATCGAACATAGACAACTATCCGCTTCGGATAAACAGAGTTCCGTATTAGTGACAAAGTTATACGAAGTATCGATAACTTAGTGCAGATAACTTTTATACGAAAAGATTCAACGGACGACATTCCATACGAAACGGACGACATTTCATACGAAAGGGAACTACGGATTAACGAAACATCCAAACAAGCAACAACCGAGCTAAACCAGCTCGGAACCGAGCCAAGATTATTCATAGGATAATTTTTTAAGTGTTGATGATTTTTCATAGGATAATTTCTTTATTAAAAATAAAGATTATAATAATGATTTACATCGATGTTAGTAACATTTTGGAATATGATCTCTGAATATAGAAATTTTGAATTCATAATCGTAAAGAAGAAGAAGAAGAAGAAGAAGAAGAAGAAGAAGAAGAAGAAGAGAGGCGTGAAGAAGAGAGAGAGAGGCGTGAAGAAGAAGAAGAAGAAGAAGAAGAAGAAGAAGAAGAAGAAGAAGCCGGAGGAAGAGAAGGAGGAGGAAGAAGAATAAGAAGAAGGAGAAGAACGGAGGAAGAAGAAGAAGAAGAGAGAGAGAGGCGTGAAGAAGAAGAAGAAGAAGAGAGAGAGGCGTGAAGAAGAAGAAGAAGAGAGAGAGGCGTGAAGAAGAAGAAGAAGAAGAAGAGAGAGAGAGGCGTGAAGAAGAAGAAGAAGAAGAAGAAGCCGGAGGAAGAGAAGAAGGAGGAGGAAGAAAAAGAAGGAGAAGACCAGAGGAAGAAGAAGAAGAAGAAGAAGAGAGAGAGAGGCGTGAAGAAGAAGAAGAAGCCGGAGGAAGAGAAGAAGGAGAAGATCGGAGGAAGAAGAAGAAGATGAAGAAGAGAGAGAGAGAGAGGCGTGAAGAAGAAGAAGAGAGAGTGATCGATGACTCGCCCGAGATTTAGAACAAGAGATATATCTAAAGTGTTGATGATTTTTTATAGGATAATTTCTTTATAAAAATAAAGATTATAATGATATAGAAATTTTGAATTCATAACCGTAAAGAAGAAAAGAAGAGAGAGTGAATTGATGACTCGCCCGAGTTTTAGAACAAGACATATGTCTAAAGTGTTGATGATTTTTCATAGGATAATTTCTTTATAAAAATAAAGATTATAATGATGATTTACATCGATGTTAGTAACATTTTGGAATATGATCTCTGAATATATAAATTTTGAATTCATAATCGTAGAATATCAATGAACATTCTTAAAATCATGCTTCATGTACAATTTGTATAGTTTCAGATACTCGACTACATGCATCATAACTAATTTAATTAAGCAAAAAAAAACCTTCTAAGTTAAGTCACCCCGCATAATATCGACAAACATCTTATATATTTTGTACCCATAAACTTACTACTTATAATATATTTTAAATTAGAAAATTCCTAAACAAAACATAAACAATTATCACCAAAAAAAATTCACCCCGCACAAGGTAAAATCGGTGATTAAACGTTTTGAGTCATCTAGTTGTTAGGTAAAATCGAGTTTGTAGGAGAGATACTACTCGATTTAAAAAAAAAACGTTTTGAACCTATTTCTCAAACAAACCGGTGATTAAACGATTTGGTAATTTTTGGGATAACAATCAAAATTGGATCACTTGATTCTATTTTTTTAAGACTGCTATACCCTTAATAAAATAAAACAAAACAATAGAAACTAATGGCACACTTCGTAAATAAAATGAAAAATCATGGAAGATAATCTTTGGAATTTTCTTTAATAATAAAGCAATTCGAATATTGAATAATCGCCTATTTTGGCGTGATTCTTAAATTTAGAAAACTAATATTATTTATTTTTTACTTATATGAAAATTAATTAAAATATAACTAAATATTTTTAGTTATAGAAAATAAACTATGGAATATTCTTTAATAATAAAGCAATTCAAATATGGAATTATCTATTATTGATTATTGTTTGAGGTGGTTTGTACGTTTAGGAAACTAAATATATTTGTCACTTAGATGAAAATTAATTAGAAGATCTACTATTTAAGAAATTAATTATTGTTTATATTTAATATTGATTTGGTTTCGATTTTCTGGTTATTTTAATTTAAATTGTCATGATTTTTGGAAAGTAATTAGGCTAGTTAGCATATTCGTATATGTACATTGTTATTGGAATTAAATGATATTTCCAAATATTTTGTGTCTCTCCATATTTAAATTCAAAAATTAAAGAATTATATTGTAAATGTCAATGATTCAAAATGTACAGTCGGTTTTGTCAAACCAAATGATTCTGAAAATTAAAGGAAAGTTTCTAACTAAAACCAGTTCTAGCTAAAATCAGGTTTAGCTTATAAGTTTTTACGTAATAGCTATATATTAGATCACATGTGGTCATTTAATCATTATGAAAGTAGAACGGTTTTTATTGCATTATACAAAGTGTATTAGAACCGGCTAATAATTAGGGTTTGTATATTTCGGTGAAAAATATTAATTTCAAGAATTTAATTTCTTGATGATAATTAATTATATTGACGTTCCTACCTTTAATCAATTTAAAACTAACAAATAAAATCAGTGGCACATTTTGTTTTATTATTATTATTAGTTTTGATTTATTTATACTTTATTTGGTGAGATTATAAATACATTTTTATCCTTATGAGATTTGGAATTTAACAAAGAGAATGAATGGCATATCTTGTAATTATTTGAAAAAGGTAGTTTCTATTTTGTACTTCTGCTTTAATAGTATAGATTTATTGAAATCTCATCCTAATTATAGAAAAATGCAGCTTCTCTATAAAATTTTATGTAATTGAATCAAAGATTTCCTTATTACACAAAACAAAACGAAAGAGAATCTAGAGAAAGTAGATATGAAAATTTAATGCATTAAAAATTAAAATAACACAGATTTTTTTTTTAACAAAAAAAAAGATGTGATGTGTCGACTAATCGTGAATTAAAAACACACACACATTTGCTATGAAATCCTAAACAATTATGTTTTCTATTCAAACCCTACACATGTAGGTAAATCAATTTCAATATAAAACAAGGTTGATCTTTCTCTTCACCCTAACTTCTCCAGCATTAAAAAATGAATGATCCGGCATTGAACAAAGACATGATTTTGGAGATTTTTTCTTACAGTCCAGCTTCAACAGTTGAATAATTCGAATTTCTAAACAAAGATTACTACAAATGTGTGTCTGAATCGTCCTTTAGTAACCTTAATCTCCTCAGAACCATTTCTATCGTCGGATTTTTTTCCAATACCAAGGAAGTATTTTATTTTCTAATTCTGGTCTCGTACTCAATGGAGATGGAGAAGTCTCGTTTGATTTTCTCCCGATAGAGTATGAATTAAATATCGAAGCTTGTGACCCAAATCTCGGGATTTTTCTTTGTGTTGATTATCCATACTATGGAAAAACTTCGTACATTATTTGTAAGCCAACCACAAGACAGTACCAGACTATACCAACCCCGAAATTAGGATATTCAACAGTTTATTTAAATTTTCGAACTATTGTATCTGGTTTGATCATGATGTAGACCAACCGTTTAAGGTATAAAATCGTCAAGATAAATAAGCAATCCGAAAAATTCACAAATATATGTGAGATGTTTGATTATGATTCGTTTGTGTGGAAACAATTAGACGATGTGAAACTACCAGAAGGAGAATCTTTACAGTTTACAGGCGTACCGGTATCCAAGGACCGGTTCTTTCATTGGTTAACTTCGTCAAAAAGAATGTGTTCCGGTTTTGTATGAAAACAGAAACATGGTCGCTCCTCCCACTTCCAAATGATTTATCAAACTTTTCTTCACGACGTGTTGCAAAGTACGAAGGTAAAATATGCATAATTGTTTGGAAAGAGAAAAGAGAAGATATAAAGGGAACTTGGGTTTCAGATAGCACTTTTGGAAAATCAATGGTGAACGTGAAAGAAGAGAAGATTATATTGGAAGAAGATAAATTCGTTGAACCTGTATGGTTCCCACGAAGTAACGATGTCGTTGTGATGGCTGGTTTTGATTGGGTTGGCCTTTACGACATGAAAACTAATAGCTTAAAATCTTACCGTTTCAAGATCACTCTTCCATATTTGTTCAAGCGCACTAATTATGCCGTAACCTACTATCCATTTTACTCTGACTACGATAGAGTTGATTTCAACGAAGATGTTATTGAAAAATTTACCGATAAAGACGAGTAACAACAGTGGCGGACCCATATTTTTTTACTCCGTTTATAAGAGAAAATATATTTTATATAAATAATCCTTACATTAAAAAGAGCAAATCGCAAAAATAACACAAAACATGCATTGTCACAAATATTGCAACAAAGAGGAAAAATCACAATATAGCATTTATTAAAGGGATAAGACAAAATTAACCCTAATCCTAAGCCCTTAAATACTAAACCCTAAATCCTAAATAGTAAACCCTAACCCTAAATAATAAACTTTAAACCCTAAATAATAAACTCTAAACCCAAATTTATGCCTTTTCTCTTAAAAATATCATATAAATAATATCTTATATGTCTATTGTATTTGGAAATAGTTTTTAAAATTGTAATAATTTTTAAATTATTTCATTTGAATTAGGTAACAAAACTTATAAGAATAAAGATCGTTTTGACAAATGAAACATAACATAAATATAGTTGATTTAATTTTATTGAGATAAACAATAGACTTGTTTATCGTTGATAGTGTTTAATACTCTTTCTGTTTCACAAAGACTACAATTTTCTTGTTACACAAAGCATGTCACTTTACATTTTTCCAATACGTTTTTTACAATAAATGTATATTAAATATTCACCCAAAACTAATTTCACTTGAATTTAGATCATCTAATCTAATTAATTATTTATTAAATAGAAATATTTTGTATAACTAAATATTTTCTTAATGTGTGAAATATGTCAAAATGACACTCTTCGTGTTTGCTTTTCTCTTACAAGGCGGTTTTGATCTCACTTTTGTGGCTTTTTAGATGTTGTTAGGGTGATGCCTAGCTGTATGTTCTGTTAAAAAGACTACCTTTGTGAAAATATTCTATTCAAACTGTTACAGTATCAAATATGTTGTATTTAGTTAAATGCACTTGTAATTTTGATTTGAGGTAATTGGTTCTCGGTTTGGTTTCTAGTTTACTTTTGTTTTAGAATGTTTAGATTGGATAGATTCGTTGAATATTTGGTCGGGTAGTTGTGCAATTTTTTTTAACTATCTTGCTTTAAAAATAGTAAAATAATAAGTTGAATAAAAGTAACCGGATCCAACTTGAATAAAGAGAGAAACTGAGAAAAGTAATGGGCTCATAATAGAAATTTAACGGGGTGAACTAATTAGAATTGTTGATGATTTATAAAATATTATTAAATTTAACCGGCTTCAATGGCTCTTCCTTTTAAGTGAGTTCGCTACTGAAAAACATTGTAAATGTAACATCCCAATTTTCCTTTTTTAAAATCTGTCAATCTTCCTCTTTCCCTCATTTTTTCATTTCTTCTCCAAGTTTTCTTCTTTTAAATTTCATTGATTTCAGGCAATCAATGACTTCCATTTCTACTTCCTTGGAATTAAATTCTTGGAACTATTTATATTCATGGAAACCATCATCGTTCTTCTTTTTCAGACTAGCCATAGTCGTCCCGAGCTTCCTCTCTTTCTCTTCACCAGAGCCACCACCGGTGCACCATGCTTTCCACAAAACTTGCAATATCTCATGAATGTATAAGAAGTCTGCCGAGACAGATCATTCTGACCTATCTTGTTCTTGAAGTTCTGAAAATTCTTTGGTGGGAATTTTCCTTTCCCTTTTTCATGTCATCCCTGGTTTAGTCACTTGCCCTGCTTGTTGTTATGGTGTTCCACAACATTCACAATGGGTTCGCTAATTTGCACATCACCTCCAACTCCAACTCCATAAAACTTGCAATATCTCAAACCCCTGATTGTTGACTAGTCAACTCGTCTGTCAGCCGAGAAACATGGAGGGGGCGTTACAACAGCGCTTAGACAACTGTATGTGATAAGTCCTTGAGATATCTGCATACTTCTTCGAACTTCTTGAATGCCACACTTCCTCAAGAGTATTCAACAAACTTCTCCAGATCTATTACCAGCCTAGAAAGATTTAAATTGATGTCTGGACAATGCGAGTGTTCATCAATGCAGCTGGCAAGGATGGCTAGATATCCTAACTTCAAACGAAACTAAATCGCGTTTAGAACTGAACGCGATTTAATTTCCCAGGTAAAATTAGATAGCAAAAAAAAGTTTGGGGGGAAATCGTCCTTGAATGTTATACTTTGGGGGGGGGGGGGATTAAGGAGTTTAGGATTTAAGGGGAGTTAGCCAAAAGCTGAATTATAGGGGGGGGGGGCATAAACCGTTAACCTGATTAAATTTGTTTTTGTTTGGATTGATCAATTTTTATTTGGTTCAATTGTTTCTTTTAAAAATTTGTTATTAGGTAGTCTTGAGAAAATTTATAAATTAAAAGGTTGGATAATTTTGAAAAGAGTAATTTCAAACAAGTAATTTTGATATTCATTCGCTTACCTGATTTAATGTTGTCCTAAATTTTATTTTATGTTTATGATTAATAAGGTTTATTTTCAGTAATACAGATTTTCTATCATAAAATCGAAAATCAAACTAAATCATAAGGTTGTGCGTTTGGGTACCCGTTCCGATTCGGTACCCGAAAATCTCGAAAGTATTTGAATTACCTAAAAGCTGGTAAAAAAAATCTACCAAAACTACCCTAAAATGTTTTAAAATACTCATTTGGCTCGGTTTGGATTCTGGTATTACCTGATAGCAGTCAACGCCCCCCCCCCCCTATAATCCAGCTTCTGTATGTTTTAGGTTGCATTCTTGTATAAATATAGTCTCTCTTGCATTCATTTTCATATTTTTCTTAGTTTTCATTCACATTAGAGTATAAGATGTCTATGATAGAGTTTTGTATATTTTTATACAATCCTTATCCAAAAATTTCTTCTCGAACTAAGAAGGAAAAGGAAATATCTAAGCTAAAAGAACTAATCAAATATTTAACTATGATACTACCATTTGTTGACTGCCTATGTCCCCCTCTATAATTCAGCTTCTGCCTAAT
>CM058237.1:27451834-27594364 GCA_030180135.1 Orychophragmus violaceus
GTGTTATTTTAATTTTTAATGCATTAAATTTTCATATCTACTTTCTCTAGATTCTCTTTCGTTTTGTTTTGTGTAATAAGGAAATCTTTGATTCAATTACATAAAATTTTATAGAGAAGCTGCATTTTTCTATAATTAGGATGAGATTTCAATGAATCTATACTATTAAAGCAGAAGTACAAGATAGAAACTACCATTTTTCAAATAATTACAAGATATGCCATTCATTCTCTTTGTTAAATTCCAAATCTCATAAGGATAAAAATGTATTTATAATCTCACCAAATAAAGTATAAATAAATCAAAACTAAAAATAATAATAAAACAAAATGTGCCACTGATTTTATTTGTTAGTTTTAAATTGATTAAAGGTAGGAACGTCAATGTAATTAATTATCATCAAGAAATTAAATTCTTGAAATTAATATTTTTCACCGAAATATACAAACCCTAATTATTAGCCGGTTCTAATACACTTTGTATAATGCAATAAAAACCGTTCTACTTTCATAATGATTAAATGACCACATGTGATCTAATATATAGCTATTACGTAAAAGCTTATAAGCTAAACCTGATTTTAGCTAGAACCGGTTTTAGTTAGAAACTTTCTTTTAATTTTCAGAATCATTTGGTTTGACAAAACCGACTGTACATTTTGAATCATTGACATTTACAATATAATTCTTTAATTTTTGAATTTAAATATGGAGAAACACAAAATATTTGGAAATATCATTTAATTCCAATAACAATGTACATATACGAATATGCTAACTAGCCTAATTACTTTCCAAAAATCATGACAATTTAAATTAAAATAACCAGAAAATCGAAACCAAATCAATATTAAATATAAACAATAATTAATTTCTTAAATAGTCGATCTTCTAATTAATTTTCATCTAAGTAACAAATATATTTAGTTCCCTAAACGTACAAACCACCTCAAATAATAATCAATAATAGATAATTCCATATTTGAATTGCTTTATTATTAAAGAATATTCCATAGTTTATTTTCTATAACTAAAAATATTTAGTTATATTTTAATTAATTTTCATCTAAGTAAATAAATAAATAATATTAGTTTTCTAAACTTAAGAATCACGCCAAAATAGGCGATTATTCAATATTCGAATTGCTTTATTATTAAAGAAAATTCCATAGATTATCTTCCATGATTTTTCATTTTATTTACGAAGTGTGCCATTAGTTTCTATTGTTTTGTTTTATTTTATTAAGGGTATAGCAGTCTTAAAAAAATAGAATCAAGTGATCCAATTTTGATTGTTATCCCAAAAATTACCAAATCGTTTAATCACCGGTTTGTTTGAGAAAATAGGTTCAAAACGTTTTTTTTTTTAAATCGAGTAGTATCTCTCCTACAAACTCGATTTTACCTAACAACTAGATGACTCGCCCGCATTTTGTGCGGGGTGAATTTTTTTTGTGTGATAATTGTTTATGTTTTGTTTAGGAATTTTCTAATTTAAAATATATTATAAGAAGTAAGTTTATGGGTACAAAATATATAAGATGTTTGTCGATATTATGCGGGGTGACTTAACTTAGAAGGTTTTTTTTTTGCTTAATTAAATTAGTTATGATGCATGTAGTCGAGTATCTGAAACTATACAAATTGTACATGAAGCATGATTTTAAGAATGTTCATTGATATTCTATGATTATGAATTCAAAATTTCTATATTCAGAGATCATATTCCAAAATGTTACTAACATCGATGTAAATCATCATTATAATCTTTATTAAATTTGTCTCGCATGTAACCTTAGGTTGGGTAGCGGGCGGATTCGGACGTAGGTTGTGACCGGGATAGATTTGTAAAGTGGGTTGACCTACAAATCTAAGTACGTTTTGATATTATTACGTTTCCGCGTTTTAATAAGGTTGTCCGGACGGATTACTAATGTACGTACTATATTTTGCGAGGTACACGTATTTTGCGAGACATAAAACCTCTGATGCCTAATGATATACGACTTTGTCTAAGTCGACACAACTCTTGACACGGGTACGGGTTCGCAAGCCTTAGGCCTTAGTCGAGAGGGTCGGATATCGACAGTGGATCGGCCAGACTATGGGCAGTGCTGGACCATTTTCGATATTTGACATTTTGTGGCACCGCCGGCTCGGCTATTGTCCGTAGTCCGGGCCGGGGGTGTTACAAATGGAGATAAATTATCCTATGAAAAATCATCAACACTTTAGATATATGTCTTGTTCTAAAACTCGGGCGAGTCATCAATTCACTCTCTCTTCTTCTTCTTCTTTACGGTTATGAATTCAAAATTTCTATATCATAATAATCTTTATTTTTTATAAAGAAATTATCCTATAAAAAATCATCAACACTTTAGATATATCTCTTGTTCTAAATCTCGGGCGAGTCATCGATTTACTCTCTCTTCTTCTTCTTCACGCCTCTCTCTCTCTTCTTCTTCTTCTTCTTCTTCTTCTTCCTCCGGTCTTCTCCTTCTTCTTCTTCTTCTTCCTCCTCCTCCTTCTTCTCTTCCTCCGGCTTCTTCTTCTTCTTCTTCACGCCTCTCTCTCTCTTCTTCCTCTGGTCTTCTCCTTCTTCTCCTTCCTCCTCCTTCTTCTCTTCCTCCGGCTTCTTCTTTTTCTTCTTCACGCCTCTCTCTCTCTCTCTCTCTTCTTCTTCACGCCTCTCTCTCTCTTCTTCTTCTTCTTCACGCCTCTCTCTCTCTCTTCTTCTTCTTCTTCCTCCGGTCTTCTCCTTCTTCTTCTTCCTCCTCCTCCTCCTTCTTCTTCTTCTTCTTCCTCCTCCTCCTCCTCCTCCTCCTCCTCCTCCTCCTCCTCCTCCTCCTCCTCCTCCTCCTCCTCCTCCTCCTCTCATCCTCCTCCTCCTCCTCCTCCTCCTCCTCCTCCTCCTCCTCCTCCTCCTCCTCCTCCTCCTCCTCCTCCTCCTCCTCCTCCTCCTACTCCTTCTTCTTCTTCTTCTTTACGATTATGAATTCAAAATTTCTATATTCAGAGATCATATTCCAAAATGTTACTAACATCGATGTAAATCATTATTATAATCTTTATTTTTAATAAAGAAATTATCCTATGAAAAATCATCAACACTTAAGAAATTATCCTATGAATAATCTTGGCTCGGTTCCGAGCTGGTTTAGCTCGGTTGTTGCTTGTTTGGATGTTTCGTTAATCCGTAGTTCCCTTTCGTATGAAATGTCGTCCGTTTCGTATGGAATGTCGTCCGTTGAATCTTTTCGTATAAAAGTTATCTGCACTAAGTTATCGATACTTTGTATAACTTTGTCACTAATACGGAACTCTGTTTATCCGAAGCGGATAGTTGTCTATGTCGATTGTCCGATCTTGTTTTCGGCTATTGTTTTCGTCGAGGGGTTTTTGACTCCAACAGTTCTCTGGAAAAATAATTGGACTTCATAAAAATATCACATATGTGAAGCCAATTTTCTATTTCACAAAATATGATCTTTCCACAATATACAAATTTAATAAATATATATATATATATATATATATATATATATATATATATATATATATATATACTAATTAATAGGAGAATAAGCGAATGTCACATAGAAGGTTTAACGCGAGTAATATTTCCCTCTAAAAATAGTAAGTTGAATTCCATGTCATAGCCATTCAATAAGATACTATTTTTGTTTTTGTCATATTCTTTTTTAGTCTTCACTCTTCACCACCTATTTAATTGTTTTAAATTAAGATATAAGAACTTTTTCACGAATCAAACGCACTATGTCCGCTACGAAAGACAAAAACTCCATTTTTTGGAAGAGAGCAGAAATAATATATTTGAACAAAAAACAGAAATAATATACTCCCTCCGTTCCTTAAAGAATGATGTTCTAGATTTTAATTTTTTTTCATAAAGATTGATGTTTTACATTTCCTATGCATGTTTTATTAGTTAATAATGATGAATTGTAAACTTCAAGAAAAATATTTAAATTTCTTGAGTTATTATTGGTTTAAAATTATAGGAAATTGTTAATAACAAAAAAACATTCATTTATTAACATGTTTTAATTTGTCTTCTTAATATGTGTGAAAATCTTAAAACATCAATCATTCAGAAACAGAGGGAGTATTAATTAAGGGGCGCCACTAATTTGGAACATATACCTCATTTGCCTTTTGCAAAGATCAATTGTTCAAAGATATTTCAACGTGCCATGTCTTTTATTTTCTCCAATGTATTAATCACATCTTATGTTGTGAGAATATTCCATATATAACCTATCACATCTTATGTTGGGATAGCTTAGCAGTTTCGTTTCATTCATTATTAGTTTTCAAAATCTTCTATTAGAAGATTAGTATATTATTTGGGATATTTTCTTCTTCAAATTTGACAATTAATGACTATATTTATTAGTTGCTACATTTTAGGCTCGACATTAGTTTGAATTTGAAAAGTAAGGAAATAAAAAATATAAAAATATAAACTGTAATCTAAAATTATGGGAAAAAATTAAGATTACATTTCGTAAGTTTAGGAAACACATTTAACTTTCGAAATTAGATTAATTCTCGAATTTTGGTTTTTTTTAAATAAAAAAGTTTCCTAATTAATTAAGTTTTTCAGAGAATTTCACAATTTTTTTTATTTTTGCAACTAATGGATAGTTTAGAGTTCAAATTCTAATTTACAAATTCGAATACATTAAATAAATTTAGGAAAAGGGAAATTCATTATTAATCTTTTTATAAAATTATGATATCATAAGATATTAATCAAATTTGAATACATTAAATAAAATTAGAAAATGGAATGTTATAAATTTGCAATTTCGAAACTAATGTTACAAACCATAAGGCCCATAACTCTCGTATATCCATCTGCAGACTTGACCATAACTCTCCAACCTTTCGCACCATTTGTGAGCAAACACCATCTATGCTCAGCATACTTCACCATAACTCTCGTTCATAAACTTGGTGAAGTCAGAAGGTGAAGAACCTTTGATCCCCTTGTACTCTTTCCACCACTTCATGAAACTGCTTCCCTCCAAAAAATGTTGGTAGTTGCTACCCTCTCTCTCTGCTATATCAACACTATATAAAGATGAAGTTCTACACAACTGCAAGCACAACATCGAGAGAAGAAGACTAAAAAAAACATATAATAATCATAATGGTTACATTGAATCAATTAAACAAACCTACAAAATTATAAATAACACAATATAAAAAATAAAACCTTGATAATTATAAGAAATCAATACCTTTTCGTTTAGCATGATATATGAAACAAATCTGCAAAATCATAAATACCACAATATAATAGTTAGAAATGTGATAATTATAAGAAAACAATACCTTTTCATTTGGCTTGATATGAAATAAACCTGAAAAATGATCAAAAATACAAAATAAAATTATAAGCATGTTAATAGTAAGTGAAAAAGTTACCTATCGTTTTGGTTGGTATATTTCATACCTACAAAATCAGCAAAACAACAGAAACAAAATTAGAACAATAGAAATAATAAAACAAAAGAATGGTTCGACATGTGGGTGATATGAGTCTGGTAGAGGTTGTATTTATAACATAATCATATTTTGGGTTGCAAAAGAATTCGAAAGCTTCTATTAGAAGATTAGAATATTTTTTGAGATATTTTTTTCTTCAAATTTGATAATTAATGTTTACAATTATTAGTTGCTACATTTTAGTGTCGAAATTAGTTTGAATTTGAAAAAAAAAAGAAATAACTTATGGAAAGATTATAAATTGTAATCTATAATTATGGGAAAAAAGTTAAGATTACATTTCGTAAATTTAGGAAACGACATTTAATTTTCAAAATTTGATTAATTCTCGATTTTTGGTTTTTTTAATCAAAACATTTCCTAAACGAATTTTGAAACGAATTTTGATTTATTTTTAATGTTAAAAAGGCTTTCGAGCAATCATAACCGTTCACTTAAGTCATGTCATCAATGACGTCATAATTGTTAATGGTCAAGATTCATCCATGTCATCAATGACTCTATCATTCTTTCTCATGTCTCTTCGCAAATGATATATAGTAGATAATAATTAATTTCCAAAAATCCTCCACAAAACAAATCTTACGGATCACTAAAACAAGTCCTCTACAAAATAATATCTTGCAGAATATTACCATAGCGCTCGGTAACAATAAATGTGATTGACAATCTGTTTAATTAATTTTCCAAAAGAACTTCAACTTCTAACATATATCCATGCACGATTTAATTAATAATCGTAACAAACAATACTTTCTATTATATTTTCCGAAAAATCTTTTAAATATCTCTCAAATCTTACCAACCTAATTCATTCATACTCTATATATATATATATATATACCATTTGGCAGAGCACTTATATCACACAATCAATCGCATATTTCCTTTTCATTCATTTTCATATCTCACAAGATTATGTGGATCGTAACGAGTAATAACAGTGGTTTAAAAACTGGTTGGCAGATCCGGGTCAAAGTGAAGATGAGGTTTGTGATTAGATGTTTGTGATTTGGTGTATTGGACGAAACAATGTGGTTTCTGAAATCAAAGAGGATTGAAGTACTAAGGTACATCCCGATTCAATTTTTCTTTTTTCTTTTTCTTCTTTCAATTTTTAGATTTTTAAGCTATATTTACGTTATGGATTCAAAGGTATATTTATGTTATGGATTCAAATCAACATGTCTAATAGATATTTTATTTTGTTGCAGCCATATGACAAATCCAAGTACATTCTTGATAGTTTTCCCATAAGATTGTTGCTCGCTACGGCTGCTTGGTAGTCATTAGAAACGTAAGCCTTTTCTCAATAGTTTATTACTGTTTGTCGTCGGTAAAGTCGAGCATTTTTTCTAATGTTGAGGAAGGTTTCATGCCTAATTTTGATAGTATTTTCTTACTGTTTGTTGTTAGAATTTTTTTTTTTTTTTTGGACTGGAAATACTTTGATTTAAATTAAACTTATGGACCTACAATGGTTGATGAGCCTATGGTCCTAGACCCTGTGGCTTTTTTAGCTAGTTGATCAGCTATCCCATTACATGATCTTGGGATAGAGATAAAGACAACTTTTCGAAACTCCTTAGCAATGGATACAATGTCTTCACAGACCATTTTTGCTTCTCTTGGAAACCTTTTCTTGTTCAATCCTGAGATTATGTTGAGAGAATCTGAGGCCACTCTAATCTGCTCAAAATGCATCTCCTTTGCCACCAGTAACGCTTCTCTAATGGCCACTGCTTCAGCGATTAGAGGTGACTTAATGAAGTTCAGGGAATTCGATCCTCTTAAGAGAGTGGTTCCAATGCAGTCCTCCATGTGCCAACCCACTCCTGTGGTCCGTTCCTGTCCTAGCCAAGACGCGTCTGTGTAGCACAGGACTTCTCTTTGGTGTAACGGATCCGTGAGTTTGATCTTCTCCTTTGGTTTCTGTTGTGTTTGTACTCCTTTCGCTTCATGTTGTGCTTGACTCCATTCTTTTGCATTGTTAAAAGCTGATTGTAGAGTTTCCTCCACTGACCATGCTCTGTTTTCAAAAACTCTGAGATTGCGTGCCGTCCAAATGGCTGAGCAGATCCATGGGAAGATGTTCTCTGCTACTGTACCGTCGGTAGTTCTGCTTTTTAATTGGTTTCCTTTTGAGATTCCTTCTCTTATGTTTGTCACGTCGTTTGTGTTAACCGGTTGTTGAAACGCAGCCTTATCCCAAATTTCTTTAGCAAAGTTGCACTGAAAGAACAAGTGGAGTTCTGTTTCCGGAGCTCCACAGCGTACACAGCTTGCCGAGGCTACCACATTCCTTTTCATCAGATTTTGTCCCACTGGGAGAGCTTCCCTTGCTGCCTTCCACAGCAGCATATTGTTCTTTGGACTTGAGTCAATATTCCAGATTTCTCGCTTCCATTTGAAATTGTCAAATTTGTCGCTTTGTCCGCGAGTTGAGTTAGCTTCAACGCCGATGTAGTAACCTGATTTTGTCGCATAAACACCATCCAGAGAGTGAATCCATATGTACTGGTCAGGTTGTCCCGTCTTGCTCAGCTGTATACTGACGATTTCTTTCCATAAGTCTGGAAAGAGCTCTTGGACTGTCTGTATGTTCCATTCCTGTTTCCCTGGTATCAGCAAATCCGATACGTACCAGTTCTGAGATTCAAGTGGTGCCGGTCCAGTTGTGATTCCTGGTTGGATTAGTGCTGTCCAGGGGTCGCTCCAGATGCTCGTCGTGGTACCATCTCCTATAGAGATTCCCAAGCCTTTTTTGAGAAGATCCCGACCAACCAAAAGACTTTTCCATCCATGGGAAGAATTGTTTCGAGGATTGATTTCGAGGAAGTCTCTGTTGCGACAATACTTGGCCAGTAGCATTCTTGCTATAAGGCTTGTTGGCCTCGTTAGGATCCTCCAGCTTTGCTTGGCTAAAAGGGCTTCATTGAAACTCTTGATTTCTCTTATGCCCAAACCTCCTCTATCCTTTGGCTGAGTCAAAGTATTCCAAGAGATCCAGGCCATACCTTTCTTCTCTGCATTGGAGTCCCACCAGAATCTGGTTAGTGCGGACTGGATTCGTTTATAGAGACTTTGGGACAGTTGGAAGCATGACATCGTATACGATGGAATTGCGGTTAGCACCGATTTCAGCATAACCAGTTTCCCCGCTGCCGATAATCTCTTTGTAGACCAACTCGCTGCCTTTTTTTTTATTCGATCCACCAAAGAGCTAAAAAGGTCCTTCTTCTTCCGAGAGAAAAGTTCTGGGAGGCCCAAGTACTTTCCATTGCCCCCTTCTTTGTTGATTCCTAACTGCTCTTTGACTCTGTTGCGTATTTCCGGACCTGTTTTGGCTGAAAAAGTGACTGCGGATTTGCCTTTGTTTATCAGCTGTCCCGAGGCTGATTCATACTCACTGATAACATCAAACAGTGCCGTACAACTCTTTGTGTCTGATTTTGAGAAGAACATCGTGTCGTCGGCGAAAAGCAAATGGTTATCCGCGGTCCCTGTTTTGAGATCCGTAGTCCTTGGAGTTTCCCATTTTCCTGTGCTTTGACGCAAAGACCAGAGAGTACTTCGCTACACAATATGAAGATAAAGGGAGAGAGCGGGTCACCCTGTCTCAAGCCTCTGCTCGGTTTCACAGCTCCCTTCACCTTCCCGTTGATGAGAAAGGAGTATGTAACTGTAGTTACACTCTGCATTAGCCACTGAACCCATATTGGTGAGAAACCGTAATGCTCTAGGACTGTTTTGATAAAACCCCATTCAAGCCGATCATACGCTTTTGTCATATCGGTTTTAACTGCCATTGTGCACCGCTTTGTAGCCTTGGAGTTTTTCAGCGTATGCAGTATCTCATGAGTCAATAGGACGTTGTCCGAAATCGCTCGTCCCGGTACGAAGGCAGTTTGGTTTTCTGAGACTATGGCACTTAAGATCGGTTGTAATCTCTTTGTTAAGATTTTCGAGTAAATCTTGTAGTAGATGTTGCACAGTGCTATCGGCCTATAGTCCATCACTTTTTGTGGGTTCTTTATCTTTGGGATAAGCCTGATATGAGTGGTGTTTGTTCCCGGTGGAAGCTGCCCAGATTTGAAGAACTGTTGCACCTCAGTCACCGCTTCTTCCTCGACTGTTTTCCAGTGGGTTTGGAAAAAACTGGCAGTAAAACCGTCTGGACCCGGAGCTTTGTCTCCGCTGATGTCGAAGCATGCTTGTTTTATCTCCTCTGCCTCCGGAATTTGAGTTAGCTGCTTGTTCATCTCCTCCAATATGAGCTTCTTAATCGCTTTTGAGACAGTTTCAGTCGCGTCTTTTGGTTCTGATGTATATATTGTTTCAAAATACTCTTCAATCACTGAGACGATTTGGTCCTCCTCAAAGAAAACGTTTCCCTCATTGTCTTCTATGACTGTCATCCGGTTTAGCGCTCTTCGACCTCTCGTCGTAGCATGGAAATAGCTTGAGTTTCTATCCCCTAGAGCCAGCCAACTCTGTCTGCTACGTTGGCGCCAGTAAGCTTCCTCTGCTTCATAGGATTCTCTTAGAGCCTCTGTGATCCGCTTGATCTTGGAATCATCCGGTGATGAGTGAGATAAGGCATCGTCAAGATCTTTCTTTCTCTCTTCAATCTGTTTTTGGTTATTCTTGTGATTGTCTTTATGCCATTTCTGTAAGGCTTTCCTGCAGTTATCAATCCTCTGCGCCACTGAGCAAGTGCGTATTTGATTCCAGGCTTGTTTAATCAGAGCCAAGATCTCTGGGTTCTTCCTTAGATTTATGTCGTACCTAAACAGTCTCTTCTCCTTCTCTTTTTTCATAGCGCAGTAGGTGATGATAGGGCGATGGTCTGATCCTTCAAGCCTTAGATACTCCAATCTGCTCGCCGGGAAGACCTCAGACCATGCTCCATTGGCCATAGACCTATCCAGCCTGCTAAATACCAAGTGGTCACCTCTTTTTCCCCTCCACGATAGGCAGTTTCCGGAGTGTTTTAGATCAAATAGATCATTTTCAGCCACAAACTTTCGGAAGTTTGCAAATGATCCTTCTGTCCTTGCAATGCCTCCTTGTTTCTCTTCATTGCATAAAATTTCGTTGAAATCTCCGGTTAATAACCATGGAACATCACTTTGATTTCGCAGCTTGGTAATGGCTTCCCAAATTTCCAGCCGTTTGTCTTTGTTGGGTTCTCCATACACAAAAGAGATGAAAATCTTTTTATTTCTGTAAACCACTTTAGCATCGATGAAATTGTTACAGGTTTCCAGCACTTCAATTTCAACGTCATTTGTCCATAGCAGGGCTAAGCCTCCTCCCCCTGGTGAGTGTGGTTCCACCAGCTTTAGATTTTCATAGTGTAGTCCTTGGAGCTCCTTCAGCATCGTATCTTCTGTATTTTTGGTTTCGCTCAAGAACATGATATCTGGCTTTAACTTCCTCTTGATCTCCTTCAGGCGCTGAATTGTCGTGGTGCCTATTCCACAACAATTCCAACTGCCAATGACTAAGGAACCGAGTCCTCTGGTAGATGAAAATCCATCTGTTGTCTCCTGCTTGGTCCACTTTGTTCTGCGCCAGTCGGTCCCCTCCTTGTTGTGTTGCCTTGTTGCTGTGTATGAGGAATTGGAGTCGCCACTCCTCTTGTTGCAGTCGGTAGAGAATGATTTGGTATCTGGGGTCTTTGAGAAACCATTCTCTTCTTGGCCACGCTTCGGGGAGTTTTCCTCCTTGGCGAGTTCTGATGCATCAGTTGGTTCCTCATTTTTGAACTTGCTCCTACTAAATTGCTGGCCTTAGCGTAGATGGGTCTTTGGGTGGAGCTAGGCTTTGATCTCTTCTTTGGTGGGCTTTGTTTCTGGCCCAGTAGCAAAGTCTCTATTTCCAGATTGTCATCTTGTTGTTGGGGATCGTTCTGATCGAAATGTGTGATCTGTGGCATGTTTCCTTGGGATCTTTGCGGTGTATTTGATCTCTCTCTTTGCAGATGCAGAGCTATAGCTACTTGTTCATCCACTAGACCGTTTTCCTCACTTTCCAAGACTCGGCGTTGTCTCGCTTCTCTCTCTATTGGATCCGAGCAATTCAGGTATTGAGCTGTAACTTCATCCAATTCAGTTATGATAGTCTCTTTTTCTTGTTAGAATTTTATTTACTCATTAAAGACTGCTTCAGATTTTTCCTTTACAATAATTTGTTTGCTTCCTCAATCATTGCCTTAGCAGAACAGCATAAAGATAGAAGCGTCAAGCAATTGCTAAAGAGAATGGAAGCACTTAGCAGTTGTAATCAGCCTCCTTCTAACCAAGTCTAGCTCCAGGAGCTTCCACTCTTTGAGTTTCATATGTTAGCTACAGCAACAGACAACTTTTCTCTCAGAAACAAGGGGGATTTGGTCATGTTTATAAGGTGAAAGCATGAAACAAGAATTTGTTTCCAAAAGAGAGATGTGTATAATCTCAGACCAACTGATGGTAATCTTTTTTCTTCAGGGAAAATTGCCGGAAGGGTAAGAAATCGCAGTGAAGAGGCTTTCACGAGCATCATGACAAGAACTTGAGGAACTTATGAACGAAGTGGTTGTGATTGGTTTGGTAAACATAAAAACTTGGATGCCTATCTATCTTGGTAAACCTATCTCCTCTGTTTTTTACTTAGGATGTTCGAAGAGAAAGCTAATGATTTTGTTAGCTTTTTTCAGACCCATTGAAGCAAAATATTCTTCATTGGAAGACTCGGCTCAACATAATGGAAGGAATTTGCAGAGATCTTTTGTACCTTCACAGAGATTCAAGACTAAAGATCATACACAAAGATCTAAAAGCTAGCAACATTTTGTAAGATGACAATATGAACCCGAATATATCTGACGTCGGGCTTGCAAGAGTTTTCCTAGGGAATGAAGATGAACCTAACACAAGAAGAGTTGTAGGAACACAATAAGTATCCATTCCTAAAATACAGAACAAACATTTTGACTTCGTTTTTACCATAATCAATGTGAATGATTTTTTTTTTTTTTTTTTGCAGCGGCTAGCCGGCTATATGTCATCAGAATATGCAATGGAAGGTTTATTTTCTGAAAAATCAGTCGTTTTCAGCTTGGGGGTTTTATTTCTAGAGATCATAAGTGAAAGATGAAACTCTTACAAGGAAGAGAATATACTTACAAACTCATACACAAAGATCTTTTTTTTTTAATAATATTTTATTAATATACTTAACCGATCAAAATCGGGGATATAACCGGCAATTACAATGAGATAACCAGGAGTAAAAACCAGAACCGAATGACAATTAAGAAAACCCTAAACCGAAGATTTGAACCCTTAACCTTGTAAGATTTTAACGATCATGAACGTCCGTGAAGGTAACGTCATTAACAGAAATATTTTCGCCGGGTCTCCTTCTCACAGAAGTAAAAACAGGAAGCTTCCGATTGGTAAAATCAATGGCGTTTTGATCCAACATGATGAGAACAAAGGACATGATTTAAGAAATTATAAATATATGTGGTAACTTACATCTGAGTAAGTTATAATACAAAAATAAATTTTTAAAAACTAAGTTAATTTTTTATCATATATAATCTTATGGCTTTTTTAAAAATGTCTTTCTTTTTACAGATTTGCGTGAGGTAATTATGCAAAAAGAAGATGCCAACTATTTTGAAGAACTTTACGCCTCTTTTTATGATCACTCAAGTTTTATCATTCTTTTATTGATTTTTCCTTTAAACCATGATTTTTCCTTTAAACAAATAGTTTTCATTTTTAGATCATGGGTCAATCAAAGCACGAATCAATAAAACAATTTTGAAAAGAAAAAATTATCTAATTAATACTCCGTGATGAGCGCATATCAAAATATATTGAGAATTTGAAACATTCATTTTCGAGATCATGGGTCAAATAAAGCACGTAGTCAAGAAAAGATCTCAAAAAATTCATATAACTAATACTTCGTGCTGGGCGTGAATCTAAATATATAGTTAGAGATTGTGTATGATAACTTGGTATCCAAGTATATATTTATGATGTTATATTTTTCTATAATTTGATACTACTATTGAGGTTGGCTTAAAAAGTATGCATGCCCGTTATTGGCCAGTGGAATAATTAGTCCGAACATAGATATCAGAATCGTTAATTTGGTATCATATATCAAGTCAAATAAATAGATCATCATGGATAATAACATTGGTTGTTTGATGTCAATGGGTCAGTTATAATTTTATAAAAATATATGATCAACAAAAGTGATTAATTTTATTTTTATGATTCTATATTAGCCATTTAGTTAAACTAACGATAAACTCAAAAATTATATAAAAAATAGAAATATATAAAATATGTAATAAATATTCAAAAAAATATCTTTAACGTTATATAATCGGAAAAAATAATTAACTTTGTAAATCCAAGACTAGATAAAATTTATATTAGCTGAAAGAATAAATAACTAAAATAAATAGTACTATAAAAATGATCTCAAATAAAAAACAAAAAACCAAAATATCAAAAGTATATAAAATAATATTCTCCGCTCAGCGCGGATCAAAATCTAGTATAATTTTAAAGTTATTTTTATATGGTTTGTTTTTGTTTTTGAACTCTTACAATTAATTTACTCATTTCTTTTTTTGTTTGCTGATTAATTATATATCCATAAACAATTTTAAGATAGTATAAATTTTATTTTACCATAATTATAATAATATGTTAATTAATATTATTTGCAAAGTTTTTATTTGTATATTATATAATGAAATTTTAGTTTATTTTCATTTATTTCTTATTAACTGATTAATTTTAAAATCATAAATATTTTTGTAAGATAGTATATATTTTAGCTTTATTTTTATTAAGATGAGATGTCATATAAGATGATTTTAAAGTTATATTTAGTGCATTTTATTTTAATTTTTCATTGTATTTATTATTTGGGGAATTTTAAAAACCATACAACAAAATTATTTTGAATGCAGAACTAGATCCTAAATCAGAAGAAATTCAAAAGTAGGGAAATAATGTTTACCTCCTTATTTCTTATAAATTTTGTTTATCTATTTCAAATGAAATCATTTAATAATTATTAAAGTTTTAAAAACTATTTCCAAATGCATTAGACATATAAGATATTATGTATATGATTGTTTTTTCATGTAAGGATTTTTTTTTAACATCAACTTTCATTACTTAAATGGATAACACATTGTCTTTGTTTTTTTAATGTAAGGATTATTTATATGAAATATATTTTCTCTTATAACCGGAGTAAAAAAGTATGGGTCCACTACTGATGTTACTCATCTTTATCGGTAAAGTTTTCAACAACATCTTCGTTGAAATCAACTCTCTCGTAGTCAGAGTAAAATGGATAGTAGGTAACGGCAGAATTAGTGCGCTTGAACAAATATGGAAGAGTGATCTTGAAACGCTCATATTTTAAGCTATTAGTTTTCATGTCGTAAAGACCGTCCCAATCAAAACCAGCCATCACTACGACGTCGTTACTTTTGGGGAACCATACAGGTTTAACGAATTTATCTTCTTCCAATATACTCTTCTCTTCTTTCACGTTCACCGATGATTTTCCAAAAGTGCTATCCAAAACCCAAGCTCCTTTTAAATCTTCTCTTTTCTCTTTACAAACAATTATGCATTTTTTACCTTCGTGATTTGCTAAAAGTCGAGGAAAATAGTTTGCTAAATCTTCTGGAAGTGGGAGGAGCGACCATGTTTCGGTTTTCATACAAAACCGGAACATTCTTTCGACGTAGTTAACCAATTCAAGAACCGGTCATTGGATACCGGTACGCCTGTACACTGTAAAGATTCTCCTTTTGGTAGTTTCACATCGTCTAATTGTTTCCACGCAAACGAATCAGAATCAAACATCTCGCATATACTTGTGAATTTTCGGATTGTTTAGTTATCTTGTCAATTGTATACCTTAAAGGGTTGGTCCGAATCACGATTAAACCAGATACAATAATTCGAAAATTTAAATAAACTGCGGAGTATCCTGATTCCGGGGTTGGTATAGTCTGGTACTGTCTTGTGGTTGGCTTACAAATAATGTACGAATTTTTCCATAGTATGGATAATCAACACAAAGAAAAATCCCGTGACTTGGGTCACAAGCTTCGATCTTTAATTTATACTCTATCGGGAGAAAATCAAACGAGACTTCTCCATCTCCAGTGAGTACGAGACCGGAATTAGAAAATGAAATACTTCCTTGGTATTGGAAAAAAATCCGACGTTAGAATTGGTTCTGAGGAGATTAAGGTTAGTAAACAAAGATTCATACGTACATTTGTTGTAATCTTTGTTTAGAAATTTGAATTTTTCAACTACTGAAGCTGGACAGTAAGAAAAAATCTCTAAAATCATGTCTTTGTTCAAAGCCGGATCACTCATTTTTTTAATGCTGGAGAAGTTACGGTGAGGAGAAAGATCAACTTTATTTTATATTGAAATTTATTTACCTACATGTGTAGGGTTTGAATAGAAAACATAATGGTTTAGGATCTCATAACAAATGTCTGAGTTTTTAATTCACTATTAGTCGACACGACGACACCTCACATCTGTTTGTTTTTATATATAAAATCTGTGTTATTTCAATTTTTTAATGCTTTAAATTTTCATATCTACTTTCTCTAGATTCGCTTTCCTTTTGTGTAATAAGGAAATCTGTATTTACATTACATGAAATTTTAAAGAGAAGCAGCATATTTTCTATAATTAGGATGAGATGTCAATGAATATAATTTAAAGTTATTTTATATAGTTTATTTTTCTTTTAAAACTCTTACAATTAATATACTCGTTTATTTCTTATTCATTCATTAATTTTATATTCATAAACAATTTTTATGATAGTATGTATTTTCTTTTACCATAATTATAATTATATGTTAATAAAGAAAGTTTTCAAAGTTTTATTCTTATATAATATAATGAAATTTTAATTAATATTTTCATTTATTTCTTACTGATTAGTTTTAAATTCATAAATATTTTTATAAGATAGTATATATTTTATGTTTATTAAGATGAGAAGGGAAATGTGGATGATTTTCAAAGGTAACTTTAGTGCATTTTTTTATTTTAGTGTTTTATTGTATTTATTATTTGAAAGGATTGCTAAAACTAGACCAAAAAATGATTTTGAATGCATAACTAGACTCTAAATGAAAAGAAATGCGAAAGTAGTTCTAAAGGGTAGGGAAATTACGTTTACCCCCTTATTTGTATACAAAAATTAGAAATCGCAATTACCATTATAACCTTCGCGCGTGATGATGACAATGAAAACGCATGCTCTGAGACATCACAGAGATATCTCACACAGTAATTAAATATTATATTAAATTAGGTATTTGATAATAAAAAATTGATTGCAAATATTTATTCAGAAATTAATATAACTATATGATGTAAATCATCGTTGGAAAAGCATAATAGGTTTGGAGTTTGATAGACAATGATTGGAATATATGTATATATCTTTTTGGTTAGACTTATTCTTGATTTGATTTTGATATAAATTGCTATAATTGCATATAATTGTTAGATTTGTAATATATTAGACTAATTTTATGTTATATATAAGTATTTATTAGGGATTGTCAAAAAAAAAAATAAGAAAAAATATTCACTAAGAGTTTAGGGTAATGAGAAGTCTCCCCATGGCGGAAAAGTTTAACCAAATTCTAACCTAGTCGCAGATCAAGAGCTTTATATATATATACACTAAATTATCCCCTTATAAAACTAATTTTTGTCAAACCTATCTGAATATTTTCTCCTTCTCCTTATCCCTCAGCTCGAGCATTTGATGCCGCCTTCAATATCCCTTATTAAAATGTTGCTCTGTTGACTAAACATGATATCTACATCTCCGTATGTGTGTCTTTCTATAATTTTCTATTCTCACTCGCCTGATTAGCTGATTTTTTTTCGTTTCCGATTACATGTGCCTAAACGTATGAGGTTATGTTGACGCTGACTAAATCAAGAGGTGGAAAGTAGATGAAGAAGTTCTGTTTCATTCGTTTTATGCATTCCGTTTTTTATATGACAAAAACGTAAAAATATTCAATTGGATACGTAAAAGGCTTATTTATGTTAGATCTATCTTTGACTTCTTTCATGTTTAGCTGAAAAAGGGAGAAGCTTTAGCCGATGAAGACAAAGAAAGACAAGAATATTATTTATTATTCGTTTTAAGAGTTTGAGACAAAAGGGACGAACTTTATCTCAAATTTAAGAGTTATCTATAATTCATTTTTCATTTTGTTTAGTTTGTCCTAATTTCCTTTAACTCGCTAAAGAGGTTGTTAAAATTTATGACTGCAAAGAAGAATTTTGAGTCAAGAGTATTCTACTATAGAATTGTGTAAACAGTTTAGAATTCATATCATTTTGTCTCCAATGCACATATTCATTTAATGGTTAGTTCTATTGAGAATAACAAAGTAGCTTCACTCTTTTTCAAGAATACCAAATACAAGACACAAAAATAATGAAATTTCTAAACTACAAAACAAAACAAAAAATAGAAAAACAACAAATTTTGACATCTGTCTAACAAGAGACTTCAGGCTGAAGTCTCACTGCATTTTGTGCGATGAGACTTCAGTCTAAAGTCTCATGTTGAGACTTCAAAGTGAAGTTTCCTAATACATAATGCTTAGTTATGTATATTTATTTCTAGCTAATAAGAATTAAAATAGTTTCATTCTTTTCAAAATACCAAATACAAGACAAAAGCAATGAACTTGCCAAACTATAAAACAAAAAAGCAATGAAATTGGAACAAACTAGATTTTAGTCTAACAAAAGTGTTGTTGAGATTTCACAGTAATGTCTAAAAATACATATTTAAGCATCTTTCCTTGCTCCCTCTGTTTGTCCCTGGATACCAGCTGGTGGGTTTGAAATTCTTGAGCTTTATGGGATTGGGATATTTTCCTCTCTCGCCATTGGGGCTCTCTTCCTTGGCGTGAGACCTCTATTTCATGTCGGTCCTCTCTTACTCTACGAGACATACTTTCTCCGAAACTTCTACCGTGCCTGTCATTTCATTGTTGAAATTGTTGAGATGAACTCTCTGCTGTTGACCTGTTGGTTATGTAGTTGTTCTCTCTCGGGGTCTACGACTCCCGTCTCTATTCTCTGATGGTGAGAAATACCTTAGTTGTTTGTCCCCTGAGATTATCAGTTCCTGGAAATTTCTTCGTTCATGAGTAAGGCGTTTACAGAAGCTACAATGCTTCTCTAACCTCTCATATTTGAAATACAGAGTAATCTCCTCTCCGTTTAGAAACTCCACCACGGTTTCCTTGATCAGGGGTTTGAGACCATTGATGAAGACTCGAACTTTGGCTGCTGAGATGGTTATTTTGTGAGTATTCCCCTCGCCTAAGGATCTTCCTCGGCGTGAGACCTCTATTTCATGTCGGTCATGTCTTCCTCTACGAGATATCCGTTCTCTGAAATTTCTACCGTGCCTGTCATTTCTTTGTTGAAAATTTTGGGATGATCTCTCTGTTGTTGACATGTTGGTTATACTTATATTTCTTTGAATTGTTTAACCAAATAAATATTTTTTATATCACACCAACCACAACCACAACTGATATGCTTAGAGTTTAATTCTCTAACTTATGCTGCAAGTGCACAGCCAAATTTAGTATCTAGGGGTCGAACCACAGAGACTCAAGACTCTTACGATAGATTATAGAACGTTAAGTTAAGCTAGGCGATGCAAATCAGAAATAATAAAAACTAAGCAGAAAGTAAATCAGTAGCGAGATCGGTTTTGTTTTCAAGGACTAAAAGCGTCAAGTCTAAGGAGTTTTCAGGAAATCAAGACAAGCAGATCAATAATCAGTCAGGATCTAATTAAGCACGGTTCTAGAACTCAAACACATATATAGAATTAACCAACTTTCGTGGCGAGAAGTCACCAAGTTCAGTTAGCAGAAACTCAATTTTTTTTGCAATTCCTAACAGACTAAACTAGCCTTAAGTGCATGTTCGATTTGTTCATAATTCAATTAAACCAAATTTATTTGCAGATAATTAAATTTCTCAACCTAAATAGATCAGATTCTAAATTACACTTCCGTGTCAATTTAATATACCTAAGTCTTGATTCTAGGTGATCAGATTAGAAACTAGTATCAAGCACAACTCAGGTTGAAGAACTAATCAGGTTATGAATCCTTAATTGATTGATAAATCTAGCAAGTCATGAAAACCCTAACGAGAATCCGTAAACCTAACTAAGAATCCGTAACGGGATTTTCACCCCAAATTTTTTCACCCAAAATTTTCAGTTTCCCTCTTCAATTTTTTCCATGTCTAGATCTAGATGAATGAATTCATAAACAAACAAAAAACTGAGAGAGAGGAAACTACTTTTTATGGATTAGGTTTTCACTCGCAGCCTCCCCCAAAATCCGATAAGCTTTGGTACCCACTAACCTCCCATCTCGATCAGATTCTCTCTTCCCTAAGAGTATGTCTTGTTGCTCTCCTTGTAATGCATCTCATTTCGAGTCTTTAACGATTTCCTCGATCGAAAGTAGATCTATCAGTAGATTAGCTGATAGTCGGAGAAAGGTGTCGGAGGTGAGGAGCATGGCTACGACGGCGTCGGAGGAGGAGAAGAAGAGAGTTGCAAAGTCCCCGATTCAGCTAGGTTTTGCAATCTGTGACGGGTTAACTCATTCGATCAAGGCACCAAGGTTCGTCTCCTTCATACCTCTCTTCGTAGTCTCACTCAATTTAAAACTTGTTCAATCGAAGATTCAAATAAACGGGTTTTGGTTTGTGTTGTACAGTTTATCAGTTTTCCATCACAGAAAATAAGTATCTCAAGTATAATATCTTTAGCCGTGATTCATATTCATTTTCCGAGAAAGTTTGTGTATTTAACGAATTGTATTGATTCTTCAGAAGGTATGGATTCACATAAACGTTAATCCCATCGGTAATTATCACTCCCTTCTTCTATTATCTTCTTTCTTCGTACAAATGTAAGGTTTGATGACAAAGAAAACAAACAAATGTAACGTTTACACGATGACTTTGTGTTGTTGAGCTTCGCATTGTGACAAAGCAAAATTGGAACAGGTGTTCGGAGTTGTTACGACGAAGGGAAACGTACGGCGGAGACGTTGGCCATGGACTACCACAGAGGCGCTAATGTTGAGGTCTTGTGATTCATGATCCTTGATGATATATATATATATATACAAGAAATACATATACATAATTTTGTAATGAAAATTTGACTGACTATGACCAACAGGTTAGGATTGCTCGGATCTTTAACACTTATCGGCCAAGGATGTGTATAGATGATTGTCGTGTCGTTAG
The DNA here is from genome assembly GCA_030180135.1 of Orychophragmus violaceus. NCBI lineage: Eukaryota > Viridiplantae > Streptophyta > Magnoliopsida > Brassicales > Brassicaceae > Orychophragmus > Orychophragmus violaceus. Next base: position 27,472,770 of record CM058237.1, read on the forward strand.
CAACTTCGTTGGGCAGGTAAAAGGCCTGTAGAAATAAATAGAGTAAATGCAGTTGGCATAAATGAATGTAAGATCTATGATATTAAACCAAGGATGTTAAGTGGTTATTTAGTAATGATTGTGCAGGGATAAGTGTAAGGTTTGGTGGAGAGACGAAGGAAAAGAAGATGGTAGTTGATGGGAAGGACGGATTCTAGCTGTGAAAGCCAAATCACCTGATTTTCCTAATAGTCCGTGGGAGAGGTACACAGTTAAATACAAGAGTGATCCGACTGAAACACATCTTCACAGTCCCTGGGAGATTTTTGATGCTGATACCAAGTGGGAGCAGCCTCACATTTATGATGAGACACGAGACCGTGTGCTCTTAGCCTTAACAAAGTTAGAGACTTCAAATAAAAGAACCAAGGTTTGTGATTCTAATCAGATGTAATATCTAATGTCAGACTAGCCTAACTTCACTTGATGAGCTTAGGCTCATGTTTACATTAGTTAGGTGGTTTAAATTAGTCCACTCTAAATCTAAGTATCTTAGGAGGAGACAAAGACACAACACTATCTAAGAACATATCAATACGACATAAAATCTCTACCAATTCGTTTCATGATTCTTATGGCCTCCACAAACTGAAGCAGACCGTGGGAAGCTCCAGCTACACCAACAGGTAAAGTTTCTTCAACGCTGGAAGAGGATTTTGATGGAGATGAAATTAAGTTCCATTGTCTCTTGAAGTAATCAAATCAAGGCTTGAGAATAACTATTACCGGAGAGTGGAAGCATTAAGACACAACATAGAAGTTCGTCAGTTAGCCGATATGGAAGATCCAATTAGGCCGTGTTCTAAAGAAAACTGAGGTGATCAGAGGACACCTGTTACATATAAATATTTTACTGTCGAGGAGTTGAATTAAGGATATGAGTATCCTCTTAGATGACAAATTATAGTTGTTTATGACTTAAATTTTGCAAATTGTTTAAATTAATAAAACATATTCATTTTGTTAATCTTCAACGTTTTTTAATTTTATATATTCAGAAAATAATAATTTATAAATCCAAAATTTATATATTTCAAAATATATATATATAATAAATAATAACAAAAATAAAATGCTATCGTATATAATATAATAGCAAAACACTAAGCGCTATTGTAAATATCTCTATTGTAGCATAACAAAAAAACATTATATAAAGTGTTTGATCTATTATAACGGGCGTAGATAGAGCGTTTACTAAACCGCTATGATAGTAATATATAGATTTTTCCGGGTGCTATATATACTCTAATTTCTTGTATTGATATCATGTCTTAAAACAGGTAAAAACCATGATATATCAACCCCCCCCCCCCCCCCACACACACACACTTGGCCTTTGCTTGCCCTCAAGCAAAACAGAAAACAAAAATGTGGTGAAGAAGTTTGAAACTTCATAAACTCATTTCATATTAGAAGTACCACACTCAGATTCCCCTTAGTAAGCCACATGAAAAAATGCACCTACAGACCAAGATCAACATATACTTCCCCCACACTTAGCAACTGTCCTGATAAACTCCACAATCACATCTAGAGCATTCATAATCATCCTAGTGACTTCTATAAGCTATTAAGTGCGGTCTCACCCAGAGAGTATCGATCAAAGGGCACATGGACTCTTACTCTGTTAGTACCTGACCACCATACTATCATTTTCTTGTTCCTTTCTTCTCTTTTCCTTCCTTAGCAACTGATTTTTACCCACTGGGTATCATTTTTTTTATCAGTGCTCTTCCCTTTTTATTCGGGGTATTACTTTGGACATATTTCCATGGATGCACAGGAAGTAATAGGGGTCTCTACCACTCCCGCGACCACTTCGAAGCTACTAGCTTATCCTCAGTTTATCTCTTTTTTTTTACTTTCAAGGAAGGTGAGAAGGGAACCTTACTTAGACAGGTTTACAAGATGTGTCATAACCAACAGAGGAATCCGACTCAATGTATACCAAGCCCCTAGGTGAGAAAAAGTAAGTCAAAATTAGGGGTGAAGTCAGCAGTGGATTCTCTGAATACCTGAAGTAATATGGGTGTTCTCAGTAGGCTGATATGTGTTGGGTTTTCTAATAGTCATAGATTCATCTGCAAGCTCATCCCAATGGTCACTTAAGTTCCTGCAAGTGTGGTGATCTCCTCAAAAATTAATTGTTTCTTACTCAAATGTTTTGACTCGATAAAACAGACACAACTGATTCTAAGAAAAGAAAAAGATAATGTCAGTACCACCTCCCCACAGTTGAAACACACTGTTCCCAGTAGTGTCAAGCTAAGGATTGGTAATGGAAGAAAAATGTGATGGGATGTGTTGGGTTATGTTGATTTTTTACCTGTCTCGCAACTGCGTCGATCGTTGCACAGGATCGCGACGATCGATGCAGTGCGATTGTGGATGTAAAAATCGACACACAGGACCGTGTCGATCGTTACAGTACGATAGTCGTCATGAATCGATCGACACACAAGACCGTGTCGGTCGTTGCACTGCGATTTCATTTGGACATTTCAGCAGACAACAGCTTATCTCGTGAGAAATATCAAAAATCAAACCTGAAGCTGTAAACATCACAAACAAGGAAAAAATCAAAGCAATAGATAGTCATAGAACAAGATACATCATCCCCAAAGCAATGGTACTGAAAAGACTCAAGAAAAGTGAAAGAGAAAAGTGAAAAGTACAGAACCGAGCGTCTCAGGAAACATGAACTCAAATCTCACATCACTCAGACTCATCGTCAATGCCACCGTAGCGATCAGAATCACTGGACAACGGAGTAGGAGAGCATTGACGTCTACAAACAGGAACAAGCTGATGGACTTGTGGCTGTCTCCTGCAAGTGCAGCCACGCATCCACTCCCAAATACCCTGAAAACGATCATTCACATGCTCTCGCCAATCACCCTCAGACATCTCACGGAATCTCATCGATGGAGCTGGATATGGACCAAGATCGCCAATGGCAGCAGCAGGCGCAGGAGCTGAAGAAGAGGAACCTCGCAAAGTAGGCTCACTGAGAGGATGGGCCATTGTAGGCACTCTGCATCGATCAGTCCTAGGAGGCTCAAAACTCAACGCATCCAAGGTATCGATCCTAGTCAGATCAGAAGTTGGAAGCTGCACACACTTCTTATGCAGTAGTGAGTCATAGAAAACCCAGAGACGGTCATTCTTCATCCATGTGGCACTCTTCAAGTGACTCTAATCCATGTAAACCTCTCTGGTGTCACACTCTCTGCCCTTCAAAGGAATCATATAGTGTCGAAATATCGGAGTGAGCAAACTTCCCATAGTCTCTGTCTTGTTACCATCGAAAGCCTTCTTCTTCAGTGTGCACAAGTGCTCAACAAAGAGAGCTCCTAAGTCCAGCTCAGGTGCAGGATCACTCAGCCCAGTCTCAGCAAACAAGGCTTTCAAGCCAGTGTAAAGTATCATGAGCTCATTCTTCCTCATCTTTTTTGCTTCAGACTTGGCCAGCAATGTGTAGCCCAGGATGCGGATCACATACCTCATAATTGGATGCCTAACAGACATCTGCTTTGAAGTCTTTGAGTCGGATCGCCCATTACCAATGTGATCCCAAAAGAACTGAGTGTTCGCTGCATCCCACTCACCAATGATGGAGCATCTAGTGGGCTCCACACAGAATCCATAAATACGACAGATGTAAGGAGCGGAATGTGATACCTGACTCCCAGACACATGAAAGTGAAAGTGCCCTCTGCATCTCTCATGCACATCGAGTCTGTGTAGTAAACTCTGCAAGTGGACAACAGCTGTCGCACTTAATCCGGAGAGAGCTTGTAGTATCTCATCGGCATCGTCCCTAAACCAATACTCTGAACCACTGAGTGCCCCGTTTGATCGATGCCCATGATCTTACAGGTCCGACAGTCAACAACCTTGGTGGGCTCAATGTCCATAAGCAACTAATCGTTGTAAAACAACGTGTCGTAATCATCCCACTGCTCTGAGATCGCTCTATCAGTACAGTCTGCACTCTTAATCAAGTCCTTAGGCTCAAGCACCCACTGTCTAGTCGTCGGAATCTCATCCCTCTCTCCCTTAAGCCAAGGGGCCTATATAACCTCACAGTCTCGCTGATATGGAGCAGGTAGTGTTGAGGCTCGTGTAAACCACTCATCAGGAGGAGGAGAAGCATCTGCAGCAGCTGCTGCAACAGCTTTGTTGCGCTTACGAGGATGTGCACGAGGAGGCATCTGCAATCAAAGACACAAGAACAAACGTGCAATTAAGCGAAGGCTCTCCGATTAACATATGCTAATAAATCAGTGTCTATCATCTCATTCAACCATCAGCAACAGCAAACTCAATATCAAATGCACCCAATTCGTTCTAAATTCGCCCTAAATCAGAGAAGCGCAAGAGTTCTTCATCGAATAGCAAATTCTCTGAAAACTTGCTAAATCTGTCAATGCATGTGCTAAGGCAGTACGAAATCATCACTATCAAGCATAATCAAGTATCAATTCACCATTAAAACAAAGAAATCGTAATGAATTTCAGATTTTTTTATACCTTAGGGCCGAAATAGAAACTTAGAGATTCGGGAGACATACCTTAAAATCGATAGAAATGAGTAATATATATGGATAGAGGGTGAGAACTCAAGTGAAATGGACTTTTGAATCGATGAAATCGAATGAGAATCGAGAAAGTTGTGGGTGTGGCAATTTTAGGGTTCGTCGGCCGAAATCGCGAAATGAAGAGAAGAACAAGAAGAAGGATTAAAGGCACTTACCTGGCTCTGACTGCATCGGTCGATGCACGTGTTGTGTCGATTGATGCAAATCCTGATTGGTTGAACCGGGTTGAACCTATCTGATTTCCGGTTAGCGCATGTACCTTTTATTTCAATGTAAACCAGGTGTGTCGATCGTTGCACAGGACCGCATCGATCGACACACAGCGATCTCCTTTCCTCGTGTAATTCTCCCTGCTTCGATCGTTGCACAGGACCGCAACGATCGATGCAGTGCGATTACGTAGTTTCCAGACTTCGTACCTGCAGACCAAAAACACACAAAAACGAAAAACCAAAGTAAAATCCTAACAAAATACACCAAAAAAGAGTATGTACAAACGAACCAGTGGCTTGCCTCCCACTCAGTGCTCTTTTAACGTCACTAGCTTGATTGTTGTGCGATCAGGCAGAGGGTGCATCATCCAGAGGCAGAATCTGACCTCTTGGAATCTCGGCCTTAGCCCAATAAAGATTCACCCTCTGTCCATTAACCGTGAACTCCTTACCTTTTGAGCTGATACCACAGCACCATATGGACACACCTCCTTGATTGTGAAAGGACCACACCACCTATATCGCAACTTATCTGGAAACAATTGCAAAAGAGAGTTATACAAAAGTACATGATCATTAGGTTCAAATTGTCTATATACAATCTTCTTGTCATGGTAAGCCTTAGTCATCTCCTTGTACAGCTTTGAGTTCTCATAAGCATGATGCCTAATCTCATCTAACTCATTAAGCTGTACTAATATCCTCTTTGTTGCAAACTTAAGATCGAAGTTCATCTGCTTGACAGCCCATGCTGCCTTATGCTCAAGCTCAACTGGAAGATGGCAGGGTTTCCCATACAGAAGATGAAACGGTGTAGTCCCAAGTGGCGTCTTAAACGCAGTCCTATAGGCCCATAACGCATCATCAAGCTTTGCAAACCAATCCTTCCTTGTCTTCCCAACTGTCTTCTCCAAGATCTCCTTGATATGTCTATTAGAGACCTCAACTTTCCCACTAGTCTGAGGATGATAAGGAGTAGTCACACGATGATGAACACCATGCTTCTGTAACAGCTTCTCAAAGCCCTTGTTGATAAAGTGAGATCCTCCATTACTTATCACAATCTGAGGCACTACAAATCTAGGAAATATGATGGTCTTAAACAGCTTAAGAACCACCGAAGAGTCATTGGTTGGCCTAGCTATTGCTTCCACTCACTTGGACACATAATCCACAGCAACCAAAATGAACTTATTCCCATAGGATGAGGGAAAAAGACCCATGAAATCAATGCCCCAGCAATCGAAAACGTCAACCTCAAGAATTAAATTCTGAGGCATCTCATGCTTCTTACTGATTTTCCCTCTCCTCTGTCCGGATCACACAGAGAGACAAAAGAATGATAATATATGAACATCGCAGGCCACCAGAAATCTGCTTGCGGAACCTTAGATACATTCTTGAAAGTAGCAAAATGTCCAGCATAATCTGATCCAAGGCAGTGAAATAGAAAATCTAGAACCTCTGATTCTGCAATGCATCTCCTGTAGATACCATCCGAACAGTGCTTGTAGAGATAAGGCTCATCCCAATAGTATCACCTAAGCTCTCTAAAGAACTTCTTCTTAGCATACCCCTTAAGCTCATCTGGTTCAGTCTCTGCAGCCAGGTAATTAGCAATATCTGCAAACCAAGGTCGAACAGTCGTCGTGACAGCATAAAGATTGAAGTTGTAGTGTCCAATCCAGAAAAAGAAGGAGAAGCAGAAGAGAAAGAAGACGAAATACACGAAGATGAAGCAATGGTGGAGAAGGCTAACAATACAAAAGATACGCAGCATCAAAATGAACCAGGTCAAGGTGAGCAATCAGATACCAAGACAAAGAGACGAAGAGAGCGCACTAGGATGAGTAAAGTGGCTAAAAACTTGGAAGACAAGGTTGAAGTTGAATTTATATCTCTCGGTGAACATTTAGGGGAAGGATTAGTAACACTTTCCTCATTTCTTGGGCTTCTTGTGAGAGAGCATGTACCAGTCCTTCTTGGAGATTGGAGACAACTTGACGAACAGACCAGGGAGACAATGTGGGAGGAAATTCAGGTATTATTTCTAATCTCAAATATGTAAATTAACTTATACCGTCATGTTAAGTTCTGAAAACTTTTGTAGGCGAGGTTCAAATTGACAGAACAGTGGCAAAAAGAAAGTGTGTTAAAGCAGATGGGATGTATATGGAGGTCTTCAAAGTCAAGGCTTGTTAGTCTAGTGTGATCTATAGGGAGTAAGGAACAACTTCTTAACTTAAAACCAAGCAATGTTCAATCTGTGTCAGCGTGGATGAACTGGGTGAAGTTGAAGAAAGGCAAAGATTTTAAGGTTGTTTAAGGTTAAGCCGTATTCTGAAAAGATGTTTGCATATGTAGAATTTTAATCTTACTGTTTGGTTTTATTTGAAGGTCCAAAGTGACAAATACAGGGAATTGAGGAGAACTCAGATTCCACACACCACTAGTCGCAAGGGAATGGTTCGATTGGCTCATGAAATGGTAGGTTTCTATTAATTCTAGTATTATCTATAAGTCAGAGAATTAAATAAAGTTTCCAGGTACTTGTGATAACAGTAATCTTGTTTTGTCTATTGTAGAAGAAAAACAGTTCAGACCCCACAAAAGTGACTAGGAGTAAGGTATGGATAGCAGGACACACACATTCAGATGTGAGACCTGTGAGGCCTGAACATGAAGAGACTGTTGTAAACGTTCTACATCTTTTACTGTATTGTTTTTTTCTTTTTTTACTGTCTTATGATATTACTCTCTTAATACTTGAAATTAGGAACAAATCAAAATGATTGACAGTGAAATGGACTCCACTGAGACTATTAGTGTTAAGGATGATGCTGTGAGTCAGATCCTAGGAAAAGATAAACCAGGTAGAATTAGAGGAATGGGCAGAGGGATAACTGCTACGAAGATAGCAATCATGCAGGCCAGAGATACATATGTAATGAAGCTTGAAGCTAAACAAGTAGAATTGCAAGATGCAGTTCGTGATTTGCATGATGTAGTTCGTGGATTAACTGTTTCAAAAAACGTAAGTTAACACCAATTTTCTTACTATGAAGTTATGAGTTTGAATTTACAATCATATATGATTAAATTTTCCTTTTCTTTTACTCTCAGAATCAACCTCAAGGTGTCTCCAATTTTGAGGTCAGTGATATTAGCAAAGGACTTAGGTGTCAGATTTTAGACTGGTGTTCAGTGGATGATGTTGTGATCGGAGAAGGTGAATTATGTTCAGCTGAACCAACATACAAAATTGGACGTATTCCACTTGGTATGCATGCCGCTGCTATAACAGCAACGTCTGTTATAAATGAAAACGCACCTGCCTGGAGACCTACAACATCTGTTACCACACTTGGCCAAGCCATTGGAGTGAAAATTGCATGGCATCTTGATAAGCTCATTCTAGATGAAGTGGAATCCTCAGCAAATAATAAGACTGCAGATTCAATGGTAAGTTTTAATAATCTCATTGTAGATGAATTGTAATCATAATCAAGTGTTTCTTATGTGTTTTTTTTAAATGCCTTTGTAGGCTTCAGATGCAACAGGCGAAAAATCTTAATCTATGATTGGTCAAAGGAGGGTGTAATTATTGATGAGGGTCGTCTCGATTCAACTTACCCAAAAAGCTGGTAAACAACATTCCTTTGGGTCCTGCTGCTGCTATTGTAAAAGTGGATGTGGTACATATTGATAGTGGTTCTCTATGGATACCAAATGCGGAAATGTTGATGATCTAGGCAAAAGGTTGCAGAAGGTCGAGTTTGTTCAAGCAATCCAGATGATGTAGTTCATTTTGTCCGGTTGGGCCCCAATGCTAGCAAGCTATGGGCTGATTTTCCTCTGATTGAAGATGCACCACTTTGGAGAGCAAATTCAGAACTTCAAATCATTGTTGATGCTCAAGGAAGTATAATAGCTTGGCCAAATGACAAACTCCTTTACATATGAATTCTGAAGAAATATTGTTAATGTTTAACTTATGTTTGTGTTTTTTATTTTTTAAAACTTACGTTATTTAGTGATAATATCTGTTAAATCTACATATGTACACTGTTAGATTTCTAGTTAAATCAGATATTGTAACTCGATTTGGAGGGAAACAAAACCAACGCAAACGGGTTGACCTGCTGGAATTCGGACAAGGACGCGGATCTTAATTAATCTCGACCGTTCATCTATTTTTTGCCCCAGTTTTAAAATATTTTAAACCAAATATTCGTCTTAGGATTCGGACTGTTCATTTTAGTCACAAGAAGAAGACCAAAGGTCAAATCACTAAACAAATGGATTCGTCTAGAAGATTTCTCCGTGGAGGTTCATCCAGAGCAAGATCCGATCGGCGTGCAAGGAGATTTAATCGTCGAGACGGTGGTGTAATTGATCTTCCGACTGAGATTCTCCAATCAATCATGTTGCATGTCTCTCGATCGTTCCGTGACCTTGTGGTTGCTAGAGCTTCCATTCGTACCTTACGGAGGGTGACTAACGATGAAGCTTTCCTAAGAGAGGTCGATCTCTTCACCATGCAGTTCCCTAATCGGCTCGAAGACAGTATTAGGGATTTTAGAATCGTATGTCACCATCGTGGTAATCTTTCAGCCCTTTTCTTAGAAGGTTGTTCCGAGTTTTTCCACCATGGTTACTTAGAAATTGGAAATACCATCATTCGTGAAGCGGCTGTTAGTGGGTATGAACTTGCAATTTATGCCTATAGCAATCTAAGGCGCATTATGTCTCCTGATATCGAAGTTGATTTAGAATTGATTAATCCTAGTCGCGATTTAGTTCGACGGATGAGGTCTCGAGTTGATGCCTCAAACGTTCGTTATTGGGGATCTAACGAAGCTTTACCAGATTTGTTCGTGCAACGAGTAGGTGCTTTGATTATGGAGTTATTAGCAGGTGTGGATGCACAACCGTGAATGGGTGGTATTATTACTGGGAGGAGGCTGTTAAAGATCCTTCTATGTGTGATTTGTGTTTCTACACAATCCATGCATTTGGTTTTGCTAGAATTTTCCCGAAAAGAGTTCTTGAATGGCCTATGAGGGTTTATAATTAGTTAATCTCTTTTACTATATCTGTCTTTGTTGTTTAAGGTATGAAGAAACTTTGATGTTTGTTCTTTTTATTATTAAGTATTTTGGTATTGTAAGGACAAAACAAAGTGTTTAATATATATTTTGGTGTTCTGGATGATTGCATATGAGGATTTGAATGTTGTTTCCATTTTACTCGATATCAAACTGATTACTATAACTGTAATACATCCTATAGAGTTTTGAATATTTTCTAAACCCTAAACCCTAAAGTACAACCCAATTGTTAAGACAATACATCCTATAGAGTTTTGAATACATTCTAAACCCTAAACCCTAAATTACAACCCAATTGTTAAGACAATACATTCTATAGAGTTTTGAATACATTCTATACATTCTGAACCCTAAATTACAACCCAATAGTTAAAACAATACATTCTATATATAGAGTTTTGAATACATTCTATACATTCTAAACCCCAAATTACAACCCAATTAATTTTTAAGACAATACATTCTATAGAGGTTTGAATACATAGACCCTAAACCCTAAACCCTAAACCCTAAACCCGTAATCTTTGTGTTGGAGCTCATTAAAGTAAATTTTAAGAATCTTATTAGTATAGATGATTTTTTTTTAGAGTTTAGTCCTATGAGTAAAAATATTTAGAATTCATATTTCAGTTTTAGATTTTAAATAGATTTACAAACTCAATAATATCCAAACTTTTTAAATAACATAAGATTTTGAATGGAATTTTAAAATTCTTAAACCAATAACAATGGATTATACTAAGTTTTTTAAAATCCATAAACCAATAACAACAATGGAATTTTAAAAATTTATGAATTCTTTAGAATTCCTCTATGAATAACCCCTCCTAATTCTTAAAGTAACAAAAAAAGTTTAACATTAACAACCAATTAGAAGAGCTCGCTAAGATCACCATCTAAGACCGTTCGATCAGTTTCGCCATCTCCATCAAACCGTCCATTATTTTACTCGATACGCTTATATCTCTATTAGGAAAACGAATCGGCTCTATGTACCCTAACCCTCTCCGCCGTCTGCAACTATTTCTTGTGCTCTCTTTTAATCTCTTTAATATCTCTATTAATCTCTTTTGGGATTTAACCTCTTGAATCGATTTGGATGAAGGAACTATTTGTCGGAGCCGCAAGAAGCAGTGATTGAATAGAGGTACTACTGATCTTACGAATTGTTTTAAACCTTTTTTTAATCTTCTTTGATACAATTCCTTTTCATTTCTATATGGTTTCTTTTTGTTTGTTTTTTCTGATTATTCGATAGTTTCTAACTTTTAAATCGTCCTTCTCTTTGACATTGTAGGAACTGCTTATTACAATGAAACGTCCTAAACAAGAACAAGGACAGTACTACAAAGCAAAGGCTCTTAGACTAAAAGAATGGTTGTAAATCTCAGTTACTTGTTTAACTTTGTTATATGGTTATGTATTGGCTTTGTTAATCTTCTCAAACTTTTGTATGATTGGAACAAGTACAGAGCAATCTTTTGCTGAGGATTTTTATTCCCATTTCGATTTTTCATATTATTAAACAAGATAATAGATATAAATAATCAAATACAATTTACATTAAAATCAATAAATAATCAAATTAAATTCAATTTTCTCGACTAAATCAACAAATACAAAAAATATTATTGCAAAAATAAAACGCTATTTTTTATCCTGTAAATTATTATTGCAGATATAAAACGCTATTCTAGAGTAGAATATAGCGAATAAATAAACGATGTATTAAAAAATAAATATAGCATTTTTTAAAACGCCATAAAAAATTGGGTAAGGTACAAACTATAACAGATAAATAAACGATGTACTAAGAAAACAAACCAATAACGTTTTCAAATACGCTATCTAAAATATTATGTAATGTGATATAAGTAACAATTATAGCGTTAAATAACAAAATAATAACAGAAAGAAAGCGCTATTGTATAATATACAATTGCACTAAAAGAAACGCTATCGTATACCTAACTATCGTAGCATAATGGAAAAGCGCTACAATAGGTCTTGGACCTATTGTCGCGGGGGCAGACACATCGTTTCTAAATACGCTGCGATAGGATTAGATAGCGCTTTTCGGACGCTATGAATACCCGATTTTCCTGTAGTGAGATCACCCAGATACAGAATTATTGTCCCTCTCTTACAGTCAATCATCACACCAGAAGTAGAATGGTCTACCCAAAATCAGTAGGAATCACACAATTACCAATCTTGATAGGCACATATTCCAGCACTCCTTCAGGGATCCTGCATATTCTGTCAGCTAGGACTAATGAGATCCTAGTAGGCATAAAGTCTGTCATCCCAAGCCTTTTAGCAACTGTGTAAGGCATAATGTTCACACGAGAACGAAGGTCACATAGTGATCTCTCAAATTTGTCCATGTATATACCACAATCCAACACAAAGCTCCCGGGATCTTTCAGTTTCTCAGGAATATTCATGCCTTTAATCACTGCACTACACATCTCTGTGATCATTATCACACTCTCCTCATCAGTCATGTTACCAGAAATCATGTCCTTAAGACATCTCCTCATCACAGGAGTAGTCTGCATAGAATCAACCAAAGGCACTTCAATCAACACCTTTTTAATGATCTCCCTGCATTTGGCCAGCTGCCTCTCATACTTCGTCTTTCTGGGGTTCTTAAGGAATGGAACCTTAGGCTTGTAGATCCTCTCATCAGTCTTCTGCAACTTTCTGCGTTTGAACTCTCGGGTATCGCCTTACGTTGATCTACATCAGTGGTGCGTCGATCAGTGCTAGGCGATTTCGTAACCACTTCTCTGTCAAGTTATGGCTCATTGTTCTCGTTCACGATTTGCATCGATCGATGCTGAGGTGCATCGGTTCATGCATTGCGAAACTCATGGATCTCATCTTCCATCTCCTCAATCTCAATGATTTCCTCCAGACTTAACTGCTTTTTCTGAGCAGGAAAAACCTCCTTACCATTTTTCAACGTGATTGCATTGCACTGGTACTTAGGATTAGCATCAGTGCATCCCGGGAGTGATCCATCTGGCATCTTAGCAGACCCAGCAGTCTGCATAACCTGAACATCTAGCTCTTCGGGCTCTCGACTGCGTTTACGTTCCAGATTTACGGGAATCCTTTTTTGAGTTCGTGTTCTGTGAGCCCGACAGGTTCGATGCTTTTCTCTGAGGGCCGTAGTTTCGTCCTCGAGGTGAGCAAAGGCTGATGCGCGATGAAGGGTGTCATCGAGTGTTTGAGGTTCGCGGACCGTTATTTCCTCGCGGAATTTGGTTGAGTACCATCGTCCGCGTCTTAGTGCCTCTATGGCTACTTCGTCGTTGGGGTTCGCGATTTTGGATTTTATTTCCTTGAATCGTTCGATGTTTGAACGAAGTGTTTCTTCGGGTCGTTGAGACACGCTAAATAAGGCTGCTTAAGTTGTTTTGACCTCGATAAAGACGGAATACTGTTTGAGGAAAGCCTTCATGAACTGGGTGAAGTTATCGATGGATTTTTCTTCCAGTCTGGCGAACCATTCTAGGGCTGAGCCCGATAGGTTTTCGGCGAAGAGTCTGCAAAAAGTGGGCTCCCTTTCCTCGTCCGTAAGGTATACTCTCGACATCGCAAGACGGAATGCTCTGATGTGGGCTTTGGAGTCTGATTTTCCCGAAAATTCTGGGAATTTTGTTTTCTTGATTTCCCGGATTCTTGCAAAAGCGATCCGGTCTGTAAATGACGTTTGTCGCGTCTCCTCGATCACTCGATCGATGTCAGGTGCCGCGCTTGTCGGCATATGGACCTTTGAGCTCAGGTTGACGAACTGGGCGTTTGCCTGCTCGATGTATTGCCTCAGCATATCGCGCTCGTCGCCCGCTATAGGCGCGAACCGTGTTTGCTCCTGATTTGACGCTTCCCCCGGAAACACCGGGTCGAGGAGATCGATTATCGGGACCGATCTCGTCTGGTCGGTCTGTGGCGCTTGGAAATGTATCAGATTCGATCCGTTGGGGTATCCCGCACTCGAGGCGAAAGGAGAGCCTCCTAATAGCCTTGGTCGGATGTTGGAATTACCCGTTATAGGTGGTGGTCCGGGTAATGGCCGGTTTCCTGATCCGGTTGGATGTGTGACCATAGAACTCGAACTGAATGGGATCGGTGTCGCAGTAGGGGTCGTTATAGGGCGAAAACCGTTATTCGACGTGCTTACGAAATTTCACGATGTTCCAGGTGGTGATGCCACCTGGCAGAAGTACAAGCGGGTTCGCGGTGGAGGACTTACGGGAGGTCGCGGATCGCGTATTGGTCAACCTCCTTGGTTTTGGCTAGCGAGCTCTTCGAGACGGGCGTTAATGCGCCGTTCCTGTTCATCGATTTCTTGGGCCAAAGAACGGTTTGTGATTTCTTGGGCCCGGGTGCTTGCCTCGTTATTCCTCGTTCGGTTTACCAACAGGCTTAACATCGAACGGATCTCAGCGAGGTCGTCCGGACTTTGTCGCGGTGGAGCAGGAGGCGGGCTAGGCCTAAGCGTTCCGGATCCGCCTCCGGGTGCGGGGGCGAAAGTTGAATCGTTTCTCATCCACACCCAATTCCTGCTCGGATCATTAGTTCCTGAAGAACGTTTGTCGGGGCTTGGTTCGTCGAGATTGTTTGAGCGACCGAGCTGGTTGGTGCCGAAGTCGTGGAGACTGAGGCAGAGCTCGTCAACACGCCATCGGTCTGACACGTGGTCCTTACCCCGGTGGTGTTCTGAAGAACGTCGTCGACCGTCTGAGGGTGGTCGACTGGTGGTGTGGCGCTGGGAGAGCCAGATTGGTCGGGATTCATCTCAATCTATTGAACCTAGGATCTGATTCTTGAGATAGGAAAACTATAGATAGTCCCCACAGTCGGCGCCAAATGTGAGATCGGGGATTCACACCAAAGATTTGTAATCGTGGATTTGGACTTTGCGTATTTAGAACGAAATAGATTTCCTATGAAACAAAGACTTTCTTGAGGTTTAACGCCGAGATAGAACAAACACAGTCGAAAAGAGAGTACAAAGAATGATAATCGAGCTATATAGTCGAAGTGTTCTTGATTAGGGTTGGAATTGTCTTGGATGAATCTCCACTTCTTCTTTAAATAGCCCTTGATCTCGATCTTCTTGTTCCGATCTTTCGGCCTCGTAACGGTAACCACCACTGAGTTTTATGGAATTCAATCTAACCTCGACGTCGCCTATATCGAGCTCGAGCTCGACGGCCTCTTGCTTTGTATTGTTTTGGGCCTTGGTCGTCTTTGGCTCTCGCATGCCCAGAATCGGCGATAACCGGATTCTTCTTTATGACCGCGAATTGGGCTTGCAATCACAGACGTTTGTTATGAAATTTAGTGGGCCGGATTTCACCGGGGGAAATCCAGCACCAACAATAGGCAGATAACAAAAGGTAGTCTCATAGTTAAATGTTTGATTAGTTATTTTTACTTAGATATTTCCTTTTCCTTCTTAGTTCCAGAAGAATTTTTTTGGATAAGGAGGTTGGGATGGTATCAAAATATACAAAACTCTATCATAGACATCTTACACTCTAATGTGAAAGAAAACTTAAGAAAACAATGAAAATGAATGCAAGAGAGACTAAATTTATACAAGAATGCAGCCTAAAACATGCAGAAGCTGAATTATAGGGGGGACGAAGGCAGTCAATCCATTGTAGGAGGTATCAGGTAATACCAGAATCCAAACCGAGCCAAATGAGTATTTTAAAATACTTTAAGGTAGTTTTGGTAGATTTTTTACCAGCTTTTGGGTAATTCAAAAACTTTCGATATTTTCGGGTACCTGAATCGGACGGGTACCCAAAGGCCCAACATTATGATTTAGTTAGATTTTCGATTCTAAGATAGAAAATCCGTATTACTGAAAATAAACTTGATTAATTATAAACATCGAAATAAAATTTAGTACTAAATCGTGTAAATGAATGAATATCAGAATTACATGTTTGAAAATTTAGTCTTTTCAAAAATATCCAACCTTTTAATTTATAAATTTTCTCAAGACTACCTAAATAACAAATTTTTAAAAGAAACTGTTGGGGTCAAAAACCCCTCGACGAAAACAATAGCCGAAAACAAGATCGGACAATCGAACATAGACAACTACCCGTTTCGGATAAACAGAATTTCGTATGAGTGACAAGTTATACGAAGTATCGATAACTTCGTACGGGTAACTTTCAATACGAAAAGAGTTAACGGACAACATTTCATACGAAACAGATGGCATTTTATACGAAGCACCGACAACTTCATCCAAACAACTTATCGGAAAAATGGTTTCGGCAAAATAGACAACGTCATAATTGGACAAACATATCTTCCGACAGAAACTACGGATTGACGGAACATCCAAACGAAGCAAAGGACGAGCTAAACCAGCTCGGAATTCCGAGATGAACCATCTCGGATTTTCCGAGATGAACCATCTCGGATTTTCCGAGATAAACCATCTCGGAATTCCGAGATGAACCATTCTCCGAGATGAACCATCTCGGATTTTCCGAGATAAACCATCTCGGAATTCAAAGATGAACCATCTCGGATTTTCCGAGATGAACCATCTCGGAATTTCCGAGATGAGCCATCTCGGATTTTCCAAGATGAACCATCTCGGAATTCCAAGATGAACCATCTCGGAATTCCGAGATGAACCAGCTCGGATCTAAACCCATCACCTTTCGATCCTGATCATGAGTTGTCTCTCCGGAATCCTGAGTTAAACCTTTGAGCCAAGCCATCTCGGATTTCCGACTTAAACCGTTTCTGCGTTACCGAGCTGAACTTTCCGAACGGGTAACCAAACATTTGCCGAAACCCATAACTTGTCACAACCCACCTTCGGAAATGTCAGTCCATACTTTCACAGACCGATGACTTTGGATGACGGATCGAGGTTAAGAGAAATGGGAGCTTAGGTCCAAGTGTACGATAAACTCTAACCCAAATATGTAAGTTGATACGTTAACGGACTCGGAATGTCCAAGCCTCGGCCCATCCGGCAAACAAATCAAGCCTCGAAAAGCCGAAAGAAGATAAAGACAAAGAAGTAAAGAAAGAGATATCGACGAGCTGAAAAGGAAATCCGAGATAGAAATGTGGATCTTAACGGAAAAAGAAAAGAGAAGATTTCCGCAAATCTTGCGGAAATATTCTCGAAAACCGACTTCCCGCAGCTATAAAAGAAGATGGTGGCCATACGATGACGCCAGAGCGAAAAACCCTAAGAGACTTAAGAACTTAGCAGTTTATCATAGCCGATTTTCGAGTTTCTTTTGTATTCTTTTCCGATTCCTTTACTTTCTTTTACGATCTTTGTACTCTTTTCGACTTCTAATCAATAAAACGTCCTCCGGGTTTGCTAGTTTCGTGGTTATCCTTGAAAGTTTTTGTTCCCTAAAAGTTTTGCTCTACAAGTTTTGACCGTGTGAGTTTCGACTCTCACAGTTTGGTGCCGTCTGTGGGGAACAAAGAAATTTCGACACTTAAAAACCATCTACTAGCGGATCCAAAGATATGGCCATCGACAGAGACTGAACAAATCACCAATCGGCAATCGGCAAAACCAAGAACAACATCGCATCGGCGAAACCAGACACGACACCATGACGGACAACGCTGCAACAGACGCAGCCGCAACTGAGGCAACGACAGTCGACATAACACTGTCCGATTTAAAGAAGACGACAACCGTATTAATGCAAAAACTCACTATCGGGTGGAGGTGAATACCATGCTCACCGAGTAAATGGAGGGGATTGGTACAAAAACCATGGAGTACTGAAGCAGTGAAGTTCATACCATCTAAGCGACCGCGGCTTGAAAATAAGGGAACCCCTCCTGCGAACAGATCAAACACAACAGATCTGCCACCACTAATCAAGTTAAGAAGGATCACGACGACTAGACGTCGACGGAAAAGACTGCACGGACGCAACCTCAAGCAAAAAATAATCGTAACAAGGATACCAACATCATATCGGAATTCGCCGAAGCCGAAGAGAACCTTTTGCGGTATTCAAAAATCGTCTTCATCGTGATTCACTTTACGACCTTTCCGAATATCAAGATAAGTACCTAAAATCTAATTTATCTTCTCGTCATCAATTGCTTTACGAATTACGTCGATCTGTACAATTTCTTTGTGACTTATCGATTTTAGCCTTGTTACAAATTTTCCGCTTCCAATGCTTTACGATTGTAGGATTACTAGTGTCTCTAACTTGCGTAGAAATTAATGTGATCGAAATCGTAAATATCTTGCCAAATATTTCCGTGTAATCAACGTACAATCTATTGCTCTTTGATTACATTTTACATGTTGAGCATATTAGTTTGGGACTTTGCGGTTATACATCGTGATCAGATTCTAACCGATTTTCATCATCGAACGAGTCTTCGACTTTGCTTCGTATGCAGATCCAGTCCGACGTCAAGCAACCATACTATCCTTAACCAATCGTCGTCGATGCCACGCTGTCAAGCCAGCTGGTGTTCCAAGACATCCTGACGTCAAGCTTCTTAACCGTCCACGTACGAAAACCAGCAACCGTCTGCATAAAACAGCCAATCATATCAATAATCAGACATCCAAGCATTGCAGCTTGCCAAACCGTACATTCGTTTACGTCCTTCTCGGATAACACGATCTCATGCTCAGCTTGACACTTTCGTGGTCAGCTCGTTTTCACGACCAGCTCGCGAGTTGATCAGTCGTACATCATACTTTGTCGGCGAATGGTCGACTGCGACTACACGCCTCTACATTTCAACGCCGACGAACAATCTCCGAAAAAGCCTTGCTCGGACCACGAAAGGTCACTAGGGTATAAAAACCCGCTCGACATGACTCTCTCCAGGAAATGCAATCAGCACGCGAGATGATGCATCTTTCCATTCATATCTTGCTCGACTTGTCCGCAGTCAAATTTTTCGGCATCTCTGATCGGAACATCCAGATCAAACGGCCCACGACTAAACAGTCTCGAACGTACCGCGACATGGCTATTAATATGATGAGCCTGCTTGGTCAGCTTGCTTGGCAGCTCGGTCAGCTTGCTCGGCAGCTCTGATAGGTGTCAGGTTTTATCCTATATCTAACTGCAAGTGCACAGGGACTCCGTATTCAATAGCTCAAGAACAGGAAATTAAACTAGGAAGAAAGCAATGTGATTGAATTAAAAGCAATGCGAGAAAGTAAACAGAAAGCAGAGATTGTTGGTTGTGAAAGCAAGTTATTAAGAGCGCTAAGTCTAGGGCGTTCTCAGGAAATCAGACAAGCAGGCAGTTCATTCAGCAAGGATCTAATTAAGCACAGTTCTAGAACTCAAAACACAGATATAGAATTAACCAAATTCCTTTCCGATAATTCTCTAAGTCTAAGTGCAGCAAACCAAACTTTCGTTTGCGAGAACTAACAGATTAAACTAGCATTAATCCCAAGTTTGATATGTTCACAATTATCCTAAACCAAACTTTCGTTTGCGAGAAGTTTAATTGCTCAACCTAATTAGTTCAGATTCCTAAACCCCACTTCCGTGACGTATTTAGCAACCTAAGATCTAGATTCTAATTGATCAGGTTAGAACTAGCTTTAAGCACAATTAGATTGAAGAACATATATTGTTATGAATCCTTAACTGAATTAAACAAGTCTAGCAAGTCATGAAATCCTATGTGAGAAACCCTAAACCTAACAAGGAATCTACTCAGACATAAATAATGAAAACATAATCATATGATGAATAAATTGCATAGAAGATAAAGAATAAAAGGGGTTCGAAATCTTCTCCAAATACAGATGAAATAAAGGTTCAGATCAGCCCCAAAAGCTCTAAAAATCCTCTGCTCTTAATTATGAAAGCGTAAGTAAATAAAACACCAAAAACTTAATTATATAGGTCTAATCTCGGCCAGGGGCTTCTTTGTAAATATCAGGAACTTCTGGATCAGAGTGCAATATCTTGACTCTTCATAAACCGCCGAGTTTCGGCCCATCTCGCTGGTGCAACGATCGATGCTAGAGTGCAACGATCGACGCATTCCTCTGTTTCGGACAGTGAGCTCTATCTCTCGGCCAAACACTCCAAAAATCTCCAAAAAGTGCCATAATCACCAAATATGCTCCAAACCTGATTATACATGTAAAAGACTCTAAAAGAACACAAAAAGACACTAAAACACACTTATATCATGGTTTAAAACTAGTAAAAACCATGATATATCAACTCCCCCACACTTAGCCTTTGCTTGCCCTCAAGCAAAACAGAGAACTAAAGTTTGGTGAAGAGGTTTGAAAACTCTTCAGAAACTCATTTCATCCTAGAAGCTACAATACTCAGATTCCCCTTAGTAAACCACTGAAAGAATCAATCACAGGATATCAAGACCAACATGTACTTCCCCCACACTTAGCAACTGTCCTAAGTAAACTCCACAATCACATTCAAGCATTCAAATTCTCCCTACTGACTTCTGCAAGTATATTTAAGTGCGGTCTCACCTAAGGAGTATCGATCAAAGGGCACATGGATTCTTACCTTATCAGCTCTAGACCACCATACTATCTTTCTCTAGTCCCTTTCTTCTCTTTCCCTTCTTTAACAACTGATTTTTCCCACATTGGGTATCATTTTATTTTTTTTATCAGTGTTCTTCCCGTTATGGGGTGTACTTTGGACACATTCCATGGATAGCACAGGAGATGATAGGGGTCTCTACCACTCCTGTGACCATTTCGGAGTTACTAACTCATCCTCAGTTTATTATCTTTTTTTTTTTACTTTATAGAAGGGGAGAAGGGAACTAAATAGGATAGGTTGACAGGCTGTGTCAGAACTAACAGGGAATCCGACACAAAGTATACCAAGCCCTTAGGTGAGAAATCTAGTCAGTATTAAGGTTGAAGTCAGTAAAAGGATCCTCTGATACCTGAAGTGATGTGGGTGTTCCCAGTAGGTTGATCTGTGATGGGGTTTTCTAATAGTCAGAGATAGATCCTGCAACTTCATCCCAATGGTTACTTAAGTTCCTGCAAGTGCTGCTAAACTTCTCAAAGATTCACTGTTTCTTACTTAAACAATTTTGACTCAATAAAACAAAAAAAAATTAAAATAACTAAGAAAACGAAAGAAAGAAGTTAGTAGAACCTCCCCCACACTTAAGACACATTGTCCCCAGTAGTGTCAAGCGAAGGATCGGTAAAAACAACTAAAAATTGTTAATGGATGTTTGAGTTTTGTCGTATTTTACCTCTGTCGCTCAAGCACCGATCGTTGCACATAGTGCATCGATCGTTGCTATGCGATTTTTCGTTGAGTGTCGATCGTTGCTCATAGCAGCAACGATCGTTGCAATGCGTATATCAGATCAGTCAGCAAGTTAGCAGGTTAGTCCGTTGGAATCTATCAAATTTCGAATCCTGCAAGCTGGAAACACTGAAAACAGAGTAAAATCGAAGCAAATAGCGTAGCATACCAAACATATCATCCAAAAACAACAGCATCCTAAAAATCAAAAGGAAAAAGTGCAAAGATAAATAAGAAAAGGATAAAAAGTACAGAACCGAAAGTCTAAAAACGGAGAACACTCTCACTCACTCCACATCATCTATCCCACCATATCGCTCATCGTCACTGGCTGCCACAGCTATGCGATCAGTACCACTCAAAGAAGTAGGAGTCGGGGATCGTCGTCTGCGTCGAGAAGGTCCTGGGACGGGCTGGTGAACCTGTGGCTGTCTCCTGCAAGTGCAGCCTCGCATCCACTCCCAGATGGTCTTCCATATCCCATCACTACGCTCTCTCCACTCAGCCTCAGACATACTACCGTAGGGTACTGTCATCTCAGGGTAAGGGCCCATATCAGCCGCAGGCGCAGGTGTAGAGGAAGATGAAGCTCTCGTGGAAGGCTCTCCCAGCGGATGAGCCATAGTAGGCACTGCGCGTCGAGCTCTGGCAGGAGGGCGGAAACTCAGAGCATCAATGGTATCAATCTGAGTCAACCTAGCAGCAGGAAGATCAATACCATACTGTGTATCCTCAGGGTCGAAGTAAACCCACACTCGCCCCTCTTTCAGCCACGTAGACTGAGATCCAGGAACTCTCTCTCAGTAACGCACTATGTACCCCCCATAGGTATCCTGCAGTGTCTGAAGATAGGAGTAAGAAGACTCCCTACCGTCTCCTTGCGCACACCGTCATAAGGCTTCTTCTGCAGCTCGCAAATATGATGGGCAAATAAAGCTCCCAGGTTGACTTTCCTAGCCGGGTCTCTCACATTGGTACCCCTGAAATGCTCCCTCAGTCCTCTGAATAGAATCTCCAACTCATTCTTGCGCATCTTGTTTGCCTCATGCTTGCACAACAGTGTGCGTCCCAAGATACGCAAGACATACCTGAGGGCCGGATGCCTGACCTGAATCACCAGTGTAGTTTGTGAGTGATACCGTCCACCACCAATGTACTGCCAAAACTGCGCAGCCTCTGCTGGTTCCCATGGAAGGGACAAATCTGTGCGTGGCTGCTCGGTGCTAAACCCATAGATCTTACAGATATCGAGAAGGGGCACTCGATACCTGGCGCCTAGGCACATGAAAGTAAAAGTGCCTCCTTGAGCATTCCTGCTCTCCGGGTTCGGGTATACAACCCTGCATGTGGCAAGAAACTGTCTCACCAGCTCTGGGTATAGATCCTAAGGCTACATCGGCATTGTCCCCAGACCAATGCCTCTGCACAGCTCCATAACCTGTCTATCTATGCCGAGACCATGACAGGTCGAGTAATCAGCAAACTTGGTTGGCGCTATCTCCATGCCACACCAACCGTTATACAGCAGTGTGTCGTACTCGTCCCAGTACTCGTGCAGCGGCCTTTCTGTGAAATCAGTCGTAGTGAGCATCCTCTTGATACCCTTACCCCAGTTGCGATCAGACTGAATCCGAGCCTTATCTGCTCTTGGCCATGGTGGCCCAATGGTCGCATGAACCAACTGATATGGCTCTGGAGGATCAGAATCCCTGTGTAGCCACTCTGGTGGCGGAATGTACTGTCGCGAGGCGCTTGCGGCTGTTGCTCTGCGCTTGCGGGGTTGATCCTGAGTTGCCATCTGCAAAACAGAAAATTAAGCAAATTAGTCACGGCAGACTCTCTGTGAAATCGTCGTGCAACGACCGTTGCACTAAGGCAGCGATCATTGCAAGGCGATTTTGTGTTTTCGAACATTTCCCCAGAATCGTCGAGCAACGACCGTTGCACAAGTGCAACGATCGTTGCTGGGCGATTCTGGCCGCAATCAACAGTCAACAAAATCGTTCCATAATCGTGAAATCAACCGCAAAATCGACAACAATCCATCACTAAACAACCTAAAGCATAATCATTTAACATGCATTCATCAATTTTGATCCAAAATTCCCAATTTTCTAAAACCCTAAAAGTGGAATTCGAAAATTATCAAAATAGAAGTACATTACCTTGATTCCGTGAGAAATGGGTAGGAGAAATAGATTGGGGATGTTAAAATAAGTGAAATAGTGCTTTGAATCAAAGAAATCGATGAAGAAATGGTGATTTTAGGTGGAGGCTCTCGGTGTTATCGGCGGCGAGAAATGGGGAAGAAAAAGAAGAAGAAAGGTTTAAGGTAACATACCTTGGTCGTGGGTGCAACGATCGTTGCATGACAGCAACGATCGATGCTGGTCGAACCAGATCGATTCCGGTTTAGCGCGACATACCTTAATTTTCGATTTAAACCAATTGCAACGACCGTTGCACATGTGAGCAACGATCGTCACACATCTCCAGATTTTGTGTTCTGTATCTAAAAACTAGCAAAAACAAAAAACGTGAAATCTAAGAAAATCACCAAAAATAAAAAGGAAAAACAAATAAACCTAGCAGGGAGGCTGCCTTATCATCCATGGTGGTGTGTAAGTAGTAGCATCATGATGTCGTCCAAGGAACATAGGAAGGAATGTAGGGTGGGATCGACATTTGGGTGTTTTAAAGCTCTTTCCTGCATTCAAAACAGTCGAGTCAGGAGGTTTAAACTTACAGGATTTATGCTTTACCTTTGGCTGAGATTTGATGTTCGGAGCCTTCTGCTTATGAGTAGCCTTAGGCTTTGAAGATGTTAGAGTAGACTCCTGTGGAACCACCATCTTCTTATCAACCACTACTGTGCATTGAACAACATCTTTGGACCTTACATGAGCTTTTGGAAATGGTATGGGAGGTTTGTAGAGCCTTTCCTTTGTAACTCCACGAGGTAAAAGTGAAACTGGTCCTTTACGGGGTGCAACGATCGGTGCATGTGGTGCAACGATCGACGCGGTTGTCTCAGCTCGAGTTTCAACTACAGTCTCGGGTCCATCAGCTTCCTGGTCTAATTCAGCAATCTCAAACTCAAATCTCTCCTCTTGACTTGGTCCAGTATCAGTCTGAACTATCCAAGTCAAAAGATCCATGTCAATCTCTGTTGAGTCAGGTCCGTCGAAACTCTCAAACTCAGGGTATTCAATATCAGACTCCTCTCTGTTTTCCACAATTCCCATAGCCTTAACTGCTAGATATGTTCTATGATCCATCCTGTGGTCAACCTGAATATTAACGACATGGGTTTCCTGAGTATCCTTCCTTGTGGTAGGACTTGAAATCTGATCCATCTGTGTATCTAGCAACTTCATATGAGTGTTCAAGGACTCAAGTTTATCATTCAGATTAGTGTACAAGCTCTCAAGCTTCAAGCTGAAAGACGCTGTGGTTTGTTGTTGTTCCGCAATGGATTGCTCCATCATGATCTCTAATCTGCTCCTCTGTGCAGGTACAGGAGATGCTAGGCAGGATGTATAACCATAATCTCTTGATCCTTGAGCATGCCTAGAACCTTGTCTCTGCTGATGTCCAAATGTATGTCCATAAAAATCAGCTCCAGCCATATATTTTACCTCTGCAAATCCTTCAGTTTCTGCATCAGCTCGGAACTGTCTCTCCCTTAGTAGGACGTTGTGGATGTCATCTATCTTATTTCTCATCTCAGCTACTTGCCCAACCAATACATGGTAATCTGGCAAGATGGGGTTTCCTTCCCCATCTAGTTTCTGACCTTTTGTGTTGCATATATGACCCTCTTGGTCTCGTAGAACGCCGTTTTCACCGCGAATCAGAATCACAGGTTCCATAGAGTGGAACCTAGTGAACGTCTCAGATCTCAGCATTGCTGTTCTCTCCTTGCGTCGATCGATGCAAGGTAGGCAACGATCGATGCAGTGCGAATCCCTGCAAATCCCAAAATCAAAAACGTGAGTAAACAAGATAATTAAAAAGAATGCTTAGTCTAAATCCTAGTACTAAATCTATTGGTGAACTCAAAGAGTCCCCGGCAACGGCGCCAAAAACTTGATAGGTGTCAGGTTTTATCCTATATCTAACTGCAAGTGCACAGTTCAGTAGTCGTAGTATATAGGTATCGAATCCACAGGGACTCCGTATTCAATAGCTCAAGAACAGGAAATTAAACTAGGAAGAAAGCAATGTGATTGAATTAAAAGCAATGCGAGAAAGTAAACAGAAAGCAGAGATTGTTGGTTGTGAAAGCAAGTTATTAAGAGCGCTAAGTCTAGGGCGTTCTCAGGAAATCAGACAAGCAGGCAGTTCATTCAGCAAGGATCTAATTAAGCACAGTTCTAGAACTCAAAACACAGATATAGAATTACCCAAATTCATTTGCGATAATTCTCTAAGTCGATGTGCAGCAAACCAAACTTTCGTTTGCGAGAACTAACAGATTAAACTAGCATTAATCCCAAGTTTGATATGTTCACAATTATCCTAAACCAAACTTTCGTTTGCGAGAAGTTTAATTTCTCAACCTAATTAGTTCAGATTCCTAAACCCCACTTCCGTGACGTATTTAGCAACCTAAGATCTAGATTCTAATTGATCAGGTTAGAACTAGCTTTAAGCACAATTAGATTGAAGAACAGATATTGTTATGAATCCTTAACTGAATTAAACAAGTCTAGCAAGTCATGAAATCCTATGTGAGAAACCCTAAACCTAACAAGGAATCTACTCAGACATAGATAATGAAAACATAATCATATGATGAATAAATTGCATAGAAGATAAAGAATAAAAGGGGTTCGAAATCTTCTCCAAATACAGATGAAGTAAAGGTTCAGATCAGCCCCAAAAGCTCTAAAAATCCTCTGCTCTTAATTATGAAAGCGTAAGTAAATAAAACACCAAAAACTTAATTATATAGGTCTAATCTCGGCCAGGGGCTTCTTTGTAAATATCAGGAACTTCTGGATCAGAGTGCAATATCTTGACTCTTCATAAACCGCCGAGTTTCGGCCCATCTCGCTGGTGCAACGATCGATGCTAGAGTGCAACGATCGACGCATTCCTCTGTTTCGGACAGTGAGCTCTATCTCTCGGCCAAACACTCCAAAAATCTCCAAAAAGTGCCATAATCACCAAATATGCTCCAAACCTGATTATACCTGTAAAAGACTCTAAAAGAACACAAAAAGACACTAAAACACACTTATATCATGGTCTAAAACTAGTAAAAACCATGATATATCAAGCTCGCGCAGCATGCTCAGCAGCTCACAGCTTGCTCGGCAGCTCGGATAGCTTGCTCGGACAGCTTGCTCGATAGCTCGCGCAGCTTTCTCGGCAGCTCGCAAGCGTGCTCGGAAACTCACAAAATGTGCTCGGCAACTCGCGAAACATGCTCGACAAACTCGCAAGCGTGCTCGGCAACTCGCAAGCTTGCTCGGCAACTCGCGAAACATGCTCGGCAACTCGCAAGCGTGCTCGATCTTGCTCGGCAAATCGCAAAGCATGTTCGGCAACTCGCAAGCGTGCTCGGCAACTCGCAAAACGTGCTCGGCAACTCGCGAAACATGCTCGGCAATTCGCAAGCGTGCTCAGCAACTCGCAAGGGTGCTCGGCAACTCGCAAGCGTGCTCGGCAACTCGCAAAGCATGTTCGGCAACTCGCAAGCGTGCTCGGCAACTCGCAAAACGTGCTCGACAACTCGCAAAACGTGCTCGGCAACTCGCAAAACATGCTCGACAAACTCGCAAGAGTTCTTGGCAACTCGCAAGCTTGCTCGGAAACTCGCGAAACATGATCGGCAACTCGCAAGCGTGCTCGACAGCTCGCGCAGCTTGCTAGGGAAATCGCAAAGTATGTTCGGCAACTCGCAAGCGTGCTCGGCAACTCGCAAAACGTGCTCGGCAACTCGCGAAACATGCTCGACAACTCGCAAGCGTGCTCGGCAACTCGCGAAACATGCTCGGCAACTCGCAAGCATGCTCGGCAACTCGCAAGCGTGCTCGGCAACTCGCAAGGCATGTTCGGCAACTCACAAGCGTGCTCGGCAACTCGCAAAACGTGCTCGGCAACTCAGAAAGCATGTTCGGCAACTCGCAAGCGTGCTTGGCAACTCGCAAAGCATGCTCGGGAACTCACAAGCGTGCTCGGCAACTCGCAAAGCATGCTCGTCAACTCGCATAATTCTCGGAAATTCTGAGCTAAACCAGCTCGGGTTTCCAAGCTAAAAAAAAGTTCGGGAAATCACCTCGGATTTCCGAGGTAAAAAGGAAGAAGGAAAAAAAAAAACAGCTCGGATTTCCGAGGAAAAAAAAAGGGGAAGAGAGGACAAAAGAATCTCGGATTTCCGAGGTAAACATGATCAAACGTGAAGGAAGATATTTATATATATACATATGTGTATATATGCATATATATATATATATATGTGTGTATATAAAAAAACAAAAAAAAACAAAAGAGAAAACACATCCGAACATCCCATATACTCGGGAACAAGTCTTCCGACTATCATCTCGACGATCATTCCTAGCTCGACAAAGTTACTTTCCGCGACTGTCTCACCTCACCACTCGCACAGAACTTGCTCGTATGCATCATCCCCATGGTCAGTACGCGATTACCTCAGTTTGCGACGATCACATTATTGAACTTTGACATACATAAGATATTTTGCTGGGAGGATTGATCATGCGACAAAGTAGTCTTCTTGGAACATTTTCTACGTGTGCGGTGATCAAACTAACGATACGAACGACGCGATCATGCACTTGTCCGCATCCAAAACTGCCAACAAAAACTGTCAAATGTTGGAATTATGTCCAGTAATCTCTGTACTGTCTCTAGAAAGTAAGAGTATGTCAATGATCAGACATAAGTCATATAATACTGGGGGTCATGATGGCTTGCTAGAGTCCACTCATGATCTATCAGTCTTGGATTTATTGCCTTTATTATATGATCCCATATGGGTCACACGCCTAAACTAACAGGAAACTATAAAGGAATGGTTCAGCAGAAGTACAGTAAAAGTGCCAGGCATTTATTGTACTTAGAGAGAGTAAAGGGCCTGATTAAATCTAAGGGATTTAATCAGATTGGGACTTGGGCCCAAAAGCCCAAAAGAACTAGACATAAGTTTTATAAATAAAACTTAACCTAGCTCTCTCTCTCTAAAATCTCTCTGCGCCTCCCTCCTCTCTGGTCTAGCAGCCATTCTTCCTGAAGTGTGCGTGTGTGAACCTCTGGAGGAGCTGTCCCTTGGCGGTTCTGCTGATCTCTGACAATACCTCTCTAATCCGCTGCATAAACAAGGTATTTACTGAGATCCCTTTATGATTCTGCAAAGAACCTAGATCCAATATGTTTAGTAGAGTTTAATCTGACAGAATTAAACCAGGACAAACACTAAACAATCCTTCAGTGGTATCAGAGCCATTGGTTCTATTAGGATTTCTTGTTAGAATCATGTTTAGGTTGTTTAGAAGTGTTTGAATCAATCATTGCTTGAAATATGATAAGAAAACACTTAAGAAACAAAAGTTAAAACCCTAAACTAAAATCGCATGAACCGATCCATAAGGAAAGGTATGCGTCGGAGTGTGGATCGGCATCGGATCACACGTCCGGATCGGTACACGACGAACGGACCGATCGCTTGGCCGGATCGTGTCGCGTCGTCGTCCCGATCGGCGTTGAGGCGCGAGAGATGGACCGATCCCGTGTCCCGCCTCTCTCGACCAGCCTATCGCCCGTCCCGTCCCGTCTCGCCTCTCGTCCCGATCGTGATCGGTTCACGTGACCAATCGGTCGGTTCAGTTTGGTTTATGGTTCGGTTTAAAATAATTAAAATTTAATCGTCACGGTTTACAGACTTAATAAAAATTATTAAATCTGGTTAAACTGTGATAAGAAATCCAATGTCGTTTAAAATTGGATTTAGTGCCTAAACCAGTGGTTTTCTAATTTGATTTGGTTGGACCAAATAAATTGAGAAAATCCGGTTTAGTAAATGACCGGTTAACAATTGTGGTTATCGTAGTAGTTAATCTTGGTTAGACCAATTTTAATGAACCAGACCGGTTATGTCATTTAATTGGGCAATTGGGTTATGTCTTGGACATAGACCAATTCTTGGGCCTTGGGCCAAGAAGTTAAAACAATTGGGCCAGTTATTTGAGTCTCTTCTTCAGATTTAATTTAAATTTTTATTTAATAATTAAAATTCGATTTTAAATTAATTTGTTTCCAAAATATTAAATTAGAAAGTTTCTTGGAATAGAAGTTTCTAGATTTGCATGTTTTGGATATTTAGGAAATTTCTATAGTTAGAAAGTTTCCAATTTTAGGAAGTTTCCAATTATGAAAGTTTCCAAAAACAGAAGGTTTCCAAAATGGAAAGTTTCCCAAAATAGTAATCTTCTATTTTGGGATGAGATTTTAAGAAAAACCTATAAACCTCAAATAATATCAAGTTGGATGTCTTGTCCAGTCTATGTCAGCTGTTGAAACCCATTCAATTGTACACATGGCCTTACAGTGTGAGGGTGTCTATCTTTTGCGTGGGTAAGACATTTTGTGATTCATTAATGTTATTGGGAGTCCCAGACATTAGTGATTACATGACTGTATAGTCTGGTTTTCTTGACTGGGTCATCGGGAGTCCCGGACCTTGAGACATCAGAATGGATTGGGCCTCGGGCCCAGATTCACAACCAAGAGTTATATCACGGATATAATTAGCCGAGATAGGGCTTACCGATATAAGCTAAGGTTGGGTGACGGCCAGTGGCCCACTTTGATCTTAGTTATATGTGGATCTTGGAATCATTATATTCTTTTGAGGGTAACTAATGTTATTGAATATAATGCGAGATTAATCATATTGAACATATTAACTAAAATCCTTTTATCTTAAATTTCAGCAATGACTACAACAAGCACACAAAACACATTCTCAATCTGGTATGTTCTCGACAAGGAGAAGCTGACTGGAACGAACTTCCTGACGTGGTCGAGGAACTTGAGGCTGGTCCTCAAGCAGGAGAAGAAGGAATATGTCCTTCGTGATCCCCTCCCCGAGAGGCCTCCAAACAATGCCGCCATGAATCTGCAGAATGCTTGGGAAAAGCATTCGTCAGATGAAAATGATGTCTATTGCCTGATGTTGGCAACCATGACTCCTGAACTGCAAATGCAGTTCGAGAGTGTGATGTCGCCCATCGAGATAATGGCAAGCCTGAAATCGCTTTTTCAGGAGCAGGCAAGGACTGAGAGGTTCCAGACAGTTAAGAACCTCTTAGACTGTAAGATGGCTGCAAATGCGGCAGTGAGTCCTCATGTCTTGAAAATGATGGGTTATCTCGATCATCTTCAGAAACTCGACTGCCCTATCAGCCATGAACTTGCCTGCGACATCATTCTGCAGTCTTTGCATGCAAGCTATGATCAGTTCATTCTGAACTTCAATATGCATGGCTTGACTAAGACATTGCCTGAGCTTCATGGAATGCTCAAGACTGCAGAGCCCAACTTGAAGAAAGCCAAGGACCCCAACGTGCTTATGGTACAAAAGGGCAAGGGTTTTAAGAAATCCTCTGCCAAGGACAAGGGAAAGGCTAAGGCTGTTCAAGTCTCGGACAAGGACACGTCCAAGCCCAAGCCCAAGTCCAAGGCTGGGCCTACTGACATCTGCAGGTTCTGCAAAGAACCAGGGCATTGGAGGAGAGAATGTAAGAAATTCCTGGAAGGTCTAAAGGAATTGAAGAAGAAGACTCTGGAGACTTCTTCATCAGGTATTTTTGTTATAGAAGTTAATACAACTACTTCTGATAATACCTCATGGGTTATGGATACTGGTTGTGGGGCTCATATTTGTACTAATATGCAGGCACTCAGCAACAGTAGGAGGCTGAAGCAAGGACAAGTGGAGCTACGAGTTGGGAATGGAGCGAAAGTTCCTGCACTAGCTGTAGGCACATACTTGTTGTCTTTACCTTCGGGATTGGTTTTAGAACTTAATAACTGCTATTTTGTACCTGCGATAAGCAGAAATATTATTTCAGTTTCTTTGTTGGATTTGGAAGGTTATGATTTTTCAGTTAAGAATAAATTATGTTCCTTCAATCGCAATAATTTGTTCTATGGTTGTGCCCCTCTTACGAATGGGCTTTACATACTTGATCAATCCGCACCAATTTATAACATTAATACCAAACGGTTCAAACCTAATGAGGAGAACCGAACGTTTCTATGGCATTGTCGTTTAGGGCACATCAGTGAGAAACGCATTAAGAGGCTCCATTTGAATGGACTTCTTGGCTCATTTGACTTTGAGTCATGTGAGAAATGCGAATCATGCCTGATGGGCAAAATGACGCGGGCCCCCTTTAGTAAACCCAACGAGAGGGCCAGTGACTTATTGGGCTTGATACACACTGATGTGTGTGGCCCAATGTCCACAAATGCAAGAGGAAACTATCAGTACTTCATTACCTTCACTGATGATTTCAGTAGGTATGGATATGTTTATTTAATGAAACATAAGTCTGAATCGTTTGAGAGATTCAGAGAATTCCAAAATGAAGTATAGAACCAACTTGGCAAAAGCATTAAAGCTCTTCGGTCCGACCGAGGAGGAGAATACTTGAGCCAAGAGTTCAGTGATCATCTGAGAGAGTGTGGGATAGTTTCCCAACTCACTCCTCCTGGAACACCTCAATGGAATGGTGTATCTGAGAGAAGGAATCGAACCTTATTGGATATGGTTCGGTCTATGATGAGTCACACAGACCTTCCAATATCCCTTTGGGGATATGCTCTGCTAACAGCAGCGTTCACTCTAAATAGAGCGCCATCAAAAGCAGTAGCTAAGACACCATATGAATTGTGGACTGGGGAAACTCCAGTGCTGTCTTATCTTAGAATTTGGGGTTGTGAAGCCTATGTCAAGAGATTGATCTCTGACAAGCTTACACCAAAGTCTGATAAATGCTACTTCATTGGTTATCCGAAGGAGACCAAGGCTTATTACTTCTACCTACGATCCGAGAACAAGATTGTTGTTGCCCGGGATTGTAATTTTCTTGAGAGGGAGTTTCTCTCTAAGAAAAACAGTGGGAGTAAGGTACTGCTTGAAGAAATTCAAGATGAACAGGATACTGCTCAACCTAATGAGGAAGAGCAGCAGGAGGACCTACAAGAAATTGTAGAGCCTGAACCTGTGGTACCTGAAGTTCGAAGATCCGGGAGGATCCGTCACGAACCCGAGAGATATCAAGGATTCCTCGTGACTGACTGTCATGATCTTCTGATCATTGATGGTGATGAACCATCGAACTTCAATCAAGCCATGATGGGCCCAGATTCCTCTAAGTGGCATAAGGCCACTGATTCCGAAATGGACTCCATGTCGGTCAACCAAGTGTTTTCATTGGTTGACTTACCCGCTGGTGTAAAAGCCATCGAGTGTAAATGGATCTTCAAGAAGAAGATCGACGTGGATGGAAATGTCCAGATTTATAAAGCCAGATTGGTGGCAAAAGGTTTCAGGCAAGTTCACGGTGTGGATTATGATGAAACCTATTCCCCAGTGGCTATGATGAAATCAATTCGGATTCTACTAGCAACTGCAGCTTTTCATGATTATGAAATTTGGCAGATGGACGTAAAAACCGCCTTCCTGAATGGAATTCTGGAAGAGGATGTGTATATGACACAACCTGACGGTTACATAGATCCAAAGAATGCTGGGAAAGTATGCAAGCTTCATAAATCCATTTATGGATTGAAGCAAGCATCGAGGAGCTGGAATCTTCGTTTTGATGAAGCGATCAAGCAATTTGACTTCATCAGAAACGAAGAAGAACAATGCGTGTATAAGAAGACTAGTGGGAGCAAGATAGTATTTCTTATTCTGTATGTCGATGACATACTCCTTCTCGGAAACGACGTACCAATGCTGCGGTCGGTAAAGGACTGGCTTGGAAGTTGTTTTTCCATGAAAGACATGGGTGAAGCCGCATACGTTCTTGGAATCAGGATCTACCGGGATAGATCTAAAAGGCTGATAGGCTTGTGTCAAGATTCATACATTGACAAAGTCCTGCATAGATTCAGCATGGCAGGTTCCAAGAAGGGCTTCACGCCAATGGTACATGGCACAACGCTAAGCAAGAAGCAGAGCCCTACGACGGCTGCTGAGCTTGAGCGCATGAAGAATATTCCTTATGCATCTGCAATAGGATCTATTATGTATGCCATGATCTGTACTCGTCCTGATGTTGCTTATGCATTGAGCATGATGAGTAGATACCAGTCTGATCCAGGTGAAAGCCAATGGATTGCCGTCAAGAATATCCTGAAGTATCTGAGACATACTAAGGATAAGTTCTTGGTGTACGGTGGAAGTGATGTGCTTGAAGTCAGTGGATTCACGGACGCAAGTTTCCAGACAGACAAAGATGATTTCCGGTCACAGTCCGGTTATATCTTTTGTCTGAATGGCGGTGCAGTTAGTTGGAGAAGCTCCAAGCAAGACACCGTTGCTGATTCCACTACAGAAGCTGAATATGTCGCCGCCTCAGAAGCAGCGAAGGAAGCTGTTTGGATACGAAAGTTCATTATTGAACTAGGTGTGATACCAAATGCAGCTGAGCCTCTGGCACTGTTTTGTGATAACAATGGTGCTATAGCTCAGGCAAAGGAACCAAGATCACACCAGAAATCCAAGCATATACTAAGAAGATTTCACTTGATACGTGATATCATTAATAGAAAGGAAGTCAAGATCAGCCGAGTTGCGACAGATGATAATGTCGCTGATCCATTGACAAAGCCACTCCCAAGGCCTAAGCTCGAGTACCTGACTGAAGCTGTAGGCATTAGAGACATTGAAATGTAATCTAAATTTGAGTGGGAGTTTGAGGGCTTTATTTAGTTATTGATATGTTCTTGTAAAACATTTTTTAGATGTTTAATAAAATTATTATTTCAAGATTATTTTAACTGTGATGAAATAATCGTTCCAAAATGATATAAACCATTTTATAGGTCATCGAAGTAAGTGACTTGATCTTGAGTCATCGAAGTCATTTAGCTTGATCATGAGACCCTATATTTGATAGATGTCTTATATCATCCTGTCCCTAGTCGAAGGTTGTTGAAATTGGAACACCAACAACCGCGTGAGACTAGATTAGTATGTGACTTATGACCAAGTTTCAGGGTGTCATAGATGCACGGCATCAAAGTCAGTACATAGGTGTATGTTGGGGTACATACGACCGGACATGACCCGCTAATAAGAACTCTTCAGGATATTTATATCTGTGTCATAAGAGATTCTCACTACGACTATAGAGTATAGTCCTTAGACCTGAGTTCGCATGCATGTGACTGCACATGAACTGATGCGCTTTGATCATTGTCTAACGCTGTCGTAAAGCGATAGTTATAAGGACCTTGTTTGGGTGTATTATGAAGTGAGTAGTTTGCAGTGATGGAACAAGACGGGATTTGTCCCTCCAATATAAATGGAGTGAATATCTCTAGGCCAATCGGAGATTTGAATACTGGAAAATGCATGGCCATGCTCAAACGGACTGTCCCGAGTCGTTTGGATTGTCAGTGTCAAATCAGAGTCCGATGAACATGATTAAGCTTTATAAGGATGACACTCATCTTGCCTTATGACTAATCGAGATATTGAGACAAAAGGATTATGAATACAGAGATTCCAGTACAAGTGGGAGATTGTTGGAATTATGTCCAGTAATCTCTGTACTGTCTCTAGAAAGTAAGAGTATGTCAATGATCAGACATAAGTCATATAATACTGGGGGTCATGATGGCTTGCTAGAGTCCGCTCATGATCTATAAGTCTTGGATTTATTGCCTTTATTATATGATCCCATATGGGTCACACGCCTAAGCTAACAGGAAACTATAAAGGAATGGTTCAGCAGAAGTACAGTAAAAGTGCCAGGTATTTATTGTACTTAGAGAGAGTAAAGGGCCTGATTAAATCTAAGGGATTTAATCAGATTGGGACTTGGGCCCAAAAGCCCAAAAGAACTAGACATAAGTTTTATAAATAAAACTTAACCTAGCTCTCTCTCTCTAAACTCTCTTTGCGCCTCCCTCCTCTCTGGTCTAGCAGCCATTCTTCCTGAAGTGTGCGTGTGTGAACCTCTGGAGGAGCTGTCCCTTGGCGGTTCTGCTGATCTCTGACAATACCTCTCTAATCCGCTGCATAAACAAGGTATTTACTGAGATCCCTTTATGATTCTGCAAAGAACCTAGATCCAATATGTTTAGTAGAGTTTAATCTGACAGAATTAAACCAGGACAAACACTAAACAATCCTTCATCAAATGCTACAAATTTAATGTTGACATTTCAAGGTTCCTCAACAATAACCCAGTCCTATTGAAAGTGTTCGAGGACGCGGCTGACCGAAACTAGGAGTGAACCAAGAAGGAACATACATAGTTATCAAAGTAGTTTTGCATGGAGCATACGAACTTGTCAACATGGACGACGACAAGATTCTAAGAAGTTCGAATGCAACAAAGGAACATTTAGAAGGAGTACTATCAGTAAGACGAGATTTCTGAACATCTCAAGAAACATTCGAACTACGGGAAGGCTTGATCCCCGAAAGGTTTGGCTGTCCCTCCTTTTTTTTAAAAAAAAAAAAGAGGGGAGTGGGTCCATATATATCTATACTTCTGCATCAGAATTCGAAAAATTTTAAAACAATTTTCGAACTCAAAAGATTTTAGGAGATAGTTTCTCGGAACATTCCGACACACAAAGCCCACAGTATAACACCTCGGAACTTCCGAGCAAGTCAGCTAGGAAAGTCCAAATTATCCGAGAAAGTCAGCTAGGAAAGTCCAAGCTATCCAAACAAGTCAGCTAGGAACTTCCGAACTTCCGAGCAAGTCAACTAGGAAATTCTGAACTAACCATTCTCCTCGGAAATTCCGAGCTGGCCTCTCTTCTCGGAAATTCCGAGATGACCTCTCTTCTCGGAAATTCCGAGCTGACCTCTCTTCTCAGAAATTCCAAGCTGAACTCTCTTCTCGGAAATTCGAGCACACCTCTTCTCCGAAATTCCGAGCTGACCTCTCTTCTCGAAAATTCTGAGCTGGCCACTCTTCTCGGAAATTCCGAGATGAACTCTCTTCTCGGAAATTCCAAGACGAACTCTCTTCTCGGAAATTCCAAGACGAACTCTCTTCTCTAAATTCCGAGCTGACCTTTCTTCTCGGAAATTCCGAGACGAACTCTCTTCTCGGAAATTCCGAGATGAACTCTCTTCTCGGAAATTCGAGCAAACCTCTCTTCTCGGAAACTCCAAGATGACCTCTCTTCTCGGAAATTCCGAGATGAACTCTCTTCTCAAAAATTCGAGCAAACCTCTCTTCTCGGAAATTCCGAGTTGACCTCTCTTCTCGGAAATTCCGAGTTGACCTCTCTTCTCGGAGATTCCGAGCTGAACTCTCCTCTATGAAATTCCGAGCCGAACTTTCTTCTCCGAAATTCCGACCTGACCTCTCTTCTCGAAAATTCCGAGCTGGCCTCTCTTCTCGGGAATTCCAAGCTCACCTATCTTCTCGGAAATTCCACGCTGACCGCTCTTCTCAAAAATTCTGAGCTGACCACTCTTCTCAAAAACTCCGAGCATGACGCTCCTCTCAACCAAAGACAAAACTTCTCCAAATAATTGCGAGGCATATTCGGACTACTCTCAAGACACTCAGCTCATACAATAAATTCCCTCAACCAACCCCGGATAATGGATCATAACTAGAAGCACGGCGCATCCGCAAAGTTCCAACCCTCCGACCATATATTATCCGGTAAGGAAAGTAAACTCTCTTCTCATATTCATTTTTTTTTCCTTAGATCAGAATTAGGATAGGAACTGTATAACTTAGAATCCGCCTACTATTACATCGCATGCATAGTCGCTAGGAATAGCTTATCTTGTCCGCTGACGGCCGCAGCGGACAAACGCATACATCCTTACGGATATAAGCCAACACGTCCAATATGGATTGAGGCTCTATTACATCCAACAACGGATAAAAGCGCGCTATATATGTTTATTATCGGCAAAAGGAACATAAGTCGAGAGGTCGACGTAATATCCCGAATACGGGTTGTTGACAGGTCTTCAAATCCGCCGCACCAGTACTGGAGACGATAATAGACCCCAAAAAATCCAGTATGACGCTACTCAACACACTGGTTAAATGACGTTTTAACCAAGTATATCTTGGTTCGGTATTTTTGAAAGGTAGTGCTGCGGATACCGGCTTATTTTCAGTGAACGGAAGACGCGAGGCGAGAGTTTCGCGGAAAACCAGGATCGAAAATCTAAACCCAGTAAAATGCAACACACTGGTCTCGACAACGTCATTATTGAGTACACGAACGACTTTGGAATGTAAGACGGCATACGCCCGCACTAGTACTAAAGTCAACCGTAAAACTCCTCGAAACCCAGCAGGACGCTTCCGAGCACGCTGGTCTAATCATTATAAGTCCATAAGAGAAAAACGATCTGTCATTTCTCTGACCCAAAACCCAGCAAGACGCTTCCGAGCACGCTGCTCTGATCATTATAAGTCCACAAGAGAAAAACCCTTTGTTATTTCTCGGACTCAAAACCCAGTAAGACGCTTCCGAGCACACTAGTCTAAATCATTATAGGTCCGCAAGAGAAGTACGTTTTGTTATTTCTCGGACTCGATGCCAAAACCCAGTAAGACGCTTCCGAGCACACTGGTCTAAATATTACAAGTCAGCATGAGGAGTACGTCTTGCTACTCCCCAGAATAAATTTCGAAACCCAGTAAGACGCTTCCGAGCACACTGGTCTAATCATTACATGTCCACGGAAGGAATACGTCTTACTATTTCTCGGACTCGATTTCGAAACCCAGTAAGACGCTTCTGAGCACACTGGTCTCAATCATTTCAGGATCGTAAGTAGAGTATATCTCGCTGACCTTCAAACTTAACTCAATACCCAGTTAGGCGCTTCCGAGCACGCTGGTCTTAGTCATCACAAAGGCGAGTACATCTCACCGAACTTCGAACCCAAAACTTGATTCGAAATATGGTGGACCGCTTTTACGCACGCCAGATTTAAACGCTATCCCATTAAACTCAAGACTCGGTATACACATCTGAGTGTAATGCTCCTAAAAACACCAAGGGTCAAAAACTAAATCACACTTTCCTTCGGGAATTGTACGAAGCTCTCTGGAAAAGCCTTCAAGCTGTATGAAACCAACTCGTGCAGTCAATACGGAGCCGATGAAGGAGATTTTCTCCCGATAAAGTCTGCTCTACTTTTCTATATTAATCGACCTAACGTCAACCCGACAGTTCAGCTTCTCGGACGTATAAATCATCCTAGCAGGCTCGACAAACTAACCTAATCTTACTCAAAAAACCAAGCAGTCTTACTTAGAAAATTCGAGTAGACTTACTCGGAAAATCCAAGCATAATTGCTCAGAAAAACCGAGCATATTTGCTCAGAAAACCCGAGCCGGTCTGCACAGGAAATCCAAGTAGACGTACTCGGAAAATTCTGAAGCCCAACGTGATTTCTCTCTCGGACTCATCACAAACACGACCAGTTCACAATTCAATGCACCTTCTCCACCGCTTTGCTTGTTCGAATACGGGAGCTTCGACGAAAGACCACCAATGGATTTCCAAACATCCAACAACAAGACTTAGAACTACGGGTGGCTTGATCCCTTTCTTAAGGGTACGTAGGCAGCCTTTCATCAGGCTCAGCTGTAAACCAAAATTCTTCGCTTGACGTAAAGAAGCATCAAGGTCATACACCAGGAACGACCGATGGTTCCAAAGAAAATTTCAATAACATACGGAATTGCTCGGAAGACTCTGCACCAAAAATCAACTACGGCCGAAAGATCCAAAAGGGTCACCATATACACGCCAATGGATGCGAATCGACGTACTCGAAGGGCTGGAACAAATCCAACTCGAATATGCCATTTCAAAAAATCCGTCTAACTTAATGTACAAGATGAAGGCCCAAATGCGACAAACGATTCGGACAATCCTTCGTCGCAAACGGAAGAGCAACAAAATAGAAAGGACTGAACCAAGTCTTTCGGACAATTGCTTTCGCCTCGAAAACAAAATGACCTCGCCATCATCGCACTCGAGTCCGACGAGCTGGGGGGCTAACTGTTGGGGTCAAAAAAACCTCGACGAAAACAATAGCCGAAAACAAGATCGGACAATCGAACATAGACAACTACCCGTTTCAGATAAACAGAATTTTGTATGAGTGACAAGTTATACGAAGTATCGATAACTTCGTACGGGCAACTTTCAATACAAAAAGAGTTAACGGACAATATTTCATATGAAACAGATATCATTTTATACGAAGCACCGACAACTTCATCCAAACAACTTATCGGAAAAATGGTTTCGGCAAAATAGACAACGTCATAATTGGACAAACATATCTTCCGACAGAAACTACGGATTGACGGAACATCCAAACGAAGCAAAGGACGAGCTAAACCATCTCGGAAAACCGATCTGAACCAGCTCGAAATTCCGAGACAAACCATCTCGGAAAACAGAGCTGAACCAGCTCATAATTCTGAGGCAAACCATCTCGGAAAACTGAGCTGAACCAGCTCGGAAAACCGAGCTGAACCATCTCGGAAAACCGAGCTGAACCATCTCGGAATTCCGAGCTGAACCATCTCGGATTTTCCGAGATGAACCATCTCATAATTTCGAGATGAACTAGCTTGGATTTTCCGAGATGAACCAGCTTGGATTTTCCGAGATGAACCAGCTTGGATTTTCCGAGATGAACCAGCTCGGATCTAAACCCATCACCTTTCGATCCTGATCATGAGTTGTCTCTCCGGAATCCTGAGTTGAACCTTTGAGCCAAACCATCTCGGATTTCCGACTTAAACCGTTTCTGGTTTTTCGAGATGAACTTTCCGAACGGATAACCGAACATTTGCCGATACGCATAACTTGTCGCAACCCACCTTCGGAAATGTCAGCCCATACTTTCACAGACCGATGACTTGGGCTGACGGATCGAGGTCGAGAGAAATGGGAGCTTAGGCCCAAGCGTACGACAAACTCTAACCCAAATAAGTAATTTAATACGTTAACGGACTCGGAACGTCCAAGCCTCGGCCCATCCGGCAAACAAATCAAGCCTCGAAAAGACAAAAGAAGATAAAGACAAAGAAGTAAAGAAAGAGATATCGACGAGCTGAAAAGGAAATCCGAGATAGAAATGTAGATCTTAACGGACAAATCTTGCGGAAATATTCTTGAAAACCGACTTCCCGCAGCTATAAAAGATGATGGTGGCCATACGATGACGCCAGAGCGAAAAACCCTAAGACTTAGACTTAAGAACTTAGCAGTTTATCATAGCCGATTTCCGAGTTTCTTTTGTATTCTTTTTCGATTCCTTTACTTTCTTTTACGATCTTTGTACTCTTTTCGACTTCTAATCAATAAAACGTCCTCCGGGTTTGCTAGTTTCGTGGTTATCCTTGAAAGTTTCTGTTCCCTAAAAGTTTGCTCTACAAGTTTTGACCGTGTGAGTTTCGACTCTCACAGAAAACAATCGAACCAAATAAAAATTGATCAATACAAACAAAAACAAATTTAATCAGGTTAACTGTATATGTCCCCCCCCCATAATTCAGGTTTTGTCTAATTCCCCTAAATCCTAAACTCATGAATCCCCCCCCCCCTCCAAAGTATAACATTTAAGGACGATTTCCCACAAACTTTTTTTGTTGTACAATTCTACTTGCGAAATTAAATCGCGTTTAGATCTAAACGTGATTTAGTTTCGCTTTAAGTTGGGCTATCTAGCCATCCTTGGCAGCTGCATTGATGAACACTCACATTGTCAAGGCATCAATTTAAATCTTTCTAGGCTGGTAATAGATCTGGAGAAGTTTGTTGAATACTCTTGGGGAAGTGTGGCATTCAAGAAGTTCGAAGAAGTATGCGGATATCACAAGGACTTATCACATACATGTTTGTCCAAGCGCTACTGTAACGCCCCCTCCCTGTTTGTCGGCTGACAGATGAGCTGACTGGTCAACAATCAGGTGTTTGAGATATTTCAATTTTTGTGGAGTTGGAGTTGGAGGTGATGTGAAAATTAGCGAAGCCATTGCGAATGTTGTGGAGCACCATAACAACAAGCAGGGCAAGTGGCAAAACCAGGGATGACAAGGGCAAGTGGAAAAACCAGGGATGACATGAAAAGGGAAAGGAAAATTCTCACCAAAGAATTTTCAGAAGTTCAATAACAAGAGCGGTCAGAATGATTCGTCTCGGCAGACTTCTTATAGATTCATGAGATATTGCAAGTTTTGTGGAAAGCATGGTGCACCGGCGGTGGCTCTGGTGAAGAGAAAGAGAGGAAGCTCGGGACGACTTGTTGGGAATGTCCTGAAACCTATTGTACTTACTCTAAGTGAGAGTTGTATTGTCGAGATGTGACAGTCATAAAATACTGGGCAATCATAATGCTTTGCTAGAAGCCACTTATGATCAATGAGTTTGGAACTCATTGCTAGTGTTATATGATCCTACAGGGTCACACACCTAAGAAACTGAACATAGAATATGAGGTTA
Source organism: Orychophragmus violaceus (assembly GCA_030180135.1). Taxonomy (NCBI): domain Eukaryota; kingdom Viridiplantae; phylum Streptophyta; class Magnoliopsida; order Brassicales; family Brassicaceae; genus Orychophragmus; species Orychophragmus violaceus. The sequence goes on from CM058237.1 coordinate 27,514,803, forward strand.
ATCATTAATGTAATGATCTGGTAAATGCATATTTGATATGCATTCAATAACGTGTTTCTGAGGCTGTGTCGATCGACACAAGATGTGCATCGATCGACACAGATCGCGAATGACCGGATTAACTTCGGTTTAATCGTTGGTTAATCAGGTCGTGGTATAAGTCAACATATATAAGATATATGGTCGACTTTTATACCTAATCTAAACTAATTCACAGCCACCAAAAGAAACAGAAAACCTCTTGAGAGATCTGATCTCTAAGGGCACTAGCATCCCGTCTGTTCAGTTGTGTGCGTGTGGATACCAGTAGAGGCGCAGCATTTGAGGCGCTGAGGATCTCGATTACTTGCAAAACTTCCGCTGCTAATCTCCAGGTAATCCGAGAACTGTTGTAGATTCAATATACATGAACCCTAGATCCTAGGCTTGGAATTTATACCTAGGGTTGCTAATCCTGATTAGAACTGCTAGAAATTCCTACAGTGGTATCAGAGCCTTAGGGTTCTATTGAATCAGTAGCATGTTGATTAGATTAGTTGAATCTGAATCTCTGTATAGTTGATACAAGCATGCTAAAACTTGTTTTAATCAAAGTAATCTAGTTTAGGTTTTCTGCTTGAAAACGATTAGGGTTTATCGCCCTGTGTCGATCGATGCCAATCCGGTGTCGATCGACACACAAGGATAACCCGAATAAAACATAGGTTTAACCTAACTGTGACGATCGACGCAAGAGTTGTGTCGGTCGACACAGACCTCATGGTCAGGATAATCGGTTCAATTGGATTGGACCGGTTACCTAGATTGGTTAAACCGCTAAACGGTTTGTTGCGATTAATTTGATAAGGTTAGCATCGACCGACACTAATGTAGTGTCGATCGACACCAACCGGTTATCGTAAAAACCGGATCAATTGGATTGATCGGTTATCGCAAATTGGTTTTGGTTAATCTGCATCGATCGACACTGAAGTAGTGTCGGTCGACACAAGATCCGCTGGTTTGGGTTATTGAACTTGAAACCACAAGAACCAAACCAAGATAAATCCTTTTAATTAGAAGAATTAAAACATAATAAAACTGAACGTTTTAAGATTCCGTTCCTCAACCAAATATCAAGTAATCCTTGATATCTTTCCAATCTTGTCAACTGTCAAGACTTGTTTCATTGTGCGATAGACTTGCAGTGCAAGGTGTCCACAATTACATAAGTAAGATAGGAAGTAATTGTGTTGATGGACTTGCAGTGCAAGACATCGACAATTGCATGACTCAAAAGATTGGTTTACTTGAATGGGCCATCAAAATCGTTTTGGGCTCAGAGACATCAAGTGGATTGGACATGAGATGTAAATCCACAACCAAGAGTTATATTGGATATAACTAGCAAAGTTGTTGCTTACCTAGATAGCTGAAATTTGGGTGATAGCCAGTGGCTCACTCAAGTTTAGTGAAGTATGGGTCTTGGATCATTATATTTATTTGAGGAAACATTGTTTGAATATGATGCGAGTCTTCTTAATAGTTAAGATTTCTCATTTCTTGAACATCATAACTAAACCTTTTCCTTTCTTTGTTCTCAGCTATGACTAACACTCATCACAACACTTTCTCCTTGCGATCCGTCCTTGAGAAGGACAAGTTAAATGGATCGAATTTTCTCGAATGGTATCGGAACTTGAGAATTGTTCTCAAGCAGGAGAAAAGGGACTATGTCCTGGAAAATTTTCTCCCAGAAAAACCGAGAGCCAATGCTCCACATGCAGAAAGGAGTGCTTGGGATAAGCATTCAAATGATGTGGTCGATGTGAGTTGTCTCATGTTGGCTACCATGAACTCGGATTTGCAAAAGCAATACGAGAACGTGGAGTCGCCAATGGAGATGATCACTAGCCTGAAAAGTATGTTTCAGGAGCAGGCACGAACTGAGAGGTACCAGACGGTTAAGTCTCTCATTGAATGCAAGCTACCAAAGGACGGTCCCGTAAGTCCTCATGTCATAAAGATGATGGGTTATATTGATAACCTGGGGTAGCTGGATTGTCCCATTAGCCAAGAGTTGGCTACTGACATCATTCTGCAGTCACTGCCGTCGAGCTATGATCAGTTTGTTATGAACTATAACATGAACAACTTGACGAAGACGTTGACTGAACTGCATGGGATGCTCAAAACAGCTGAGCCTAATATCAAGAAGGGCACTCCAAACGTACTTATGGTACAAGGAGGCAAGAAGTTTAAGAAACTTGGCAAGGGCAAGGCCGTCCAGGTTGAGAACCAGGACAAGCCTGCACCAGCAAACAAACCCAAGCCCGGCCCATCTGAGACTGATAAGTGCCATTGCTGTAATGAGCTTGGGCATTGGAAGAGAAGAGAAGAAGAAAAAGAAGAAGACTTTCGAGACTTCATCTTCAGGTATTTATGTTATAGAAGTAAATGTTACTACTTCAGGTTCTACTTCTTGGGTATTGGATACCGGTTGTGGTGCTCATATTTGTACAAATATGCAGGGCCTAAGCAACAGTAGGACGTTGGAGAAGGGACAAGTGGACCTGCGTGTGGGGAATGGAGCAAGAGTTGCTGCATTAGCCGTAGGAACATTTAATTTGTCTTTACCTTCTTGTTTGGTTTTAGAACTTAATAATTGCTACTATGTACCTGCTATAAGCAGAAATATTATTTATATTCCTGTTCTGGATATGGAAGGATACAGTTTTCAATTAAGAATAAATGTTGTTCTTTTGATTACAATGATATATTTTATGTAGCAGTCCATTAGAGAATGGGCTTTATGTTCTAAACCAAAGTACACCAATCTATAACACAAACACCAAGAGATTCAAGTCAAATGACATGAATCAGACTTTTCTGTGGCATTGTCGTTTGGGCCACATAAATGAGAAACGGATCCAGAAGCTCCATAGTGATGGACTTCTGGGCTCATTTGATTATGAATCATGTGAGAAATGCGAATCTTGCTTACTGGGCAAAATGACCAAGGCCCCTTTCAACAAACAAAATGAAAGGGCCAGTGACTTATTGGACCTTATACATACGGATGTGTGTGGCCCAATGAGCACAAGTGCCATAGGAAATTTTCGGTACTTCATTACATTCACTGATGATTTCAGTAGGTATGGCTATGTCTATTTAATGAGACACAAGTCAGAATCTTTTAAAAGGTTCAAAGAATTCCAAAATGAAGTACAGAATCAACTTGGCAAAAGTATCAAGGCTCTTCGATCAGATCGTGGAGGAGAATACTTAAGCCAAGAATTCAGTGATCATCTAAGAGATTGTGGAATTGTTTCACAACTCACTCCTCCTGGAACACCCCAATGGAATGGAGTGTCCGAGAGGAGGAATCAGACTTTATTAGATATGGTTCGATCAATGATGAGTCACTATTCTCTTCCATTATCCTTTTGGGGATACGCTCTAGAAACGTCTGCGTTTACACTTAATAGGGTTCCGTCAAAATCAGTTGTAAAGACACCATATGAGATGTTGACTGGAAATGTTCCGAGTTTGTCTTTCCTGAAGATTTGGGGTTGTGAAGCTTATGTTAAGCGGTAAATCACAGATAAGCTCGAACCCAAATCTGATAAATGCTACTTTGTTGGTTATCCTAAGGAAACCAAGGCTTACTACTTTTACAACAAATCCGAGAACAAAGTGTTTGTTGCTCGGAACTGCGTCTTTCTTGAGAGAGAGTTTCTTTCCAAGAGAAACAGTGGGAGTAAAGTACAACTCAAAGAAGTTCGAGAGCCACAGGAGACTGCTCAGCCCGTTGAGGAAGAGCAACAGTTGGATCTACAAAGAGTTGTAGAAACCACGCCTGTGGAGCCTGAAATTCGCAGATCCGAAAGGATCCGTCACGAACCTGAGAGATATGGATTTCTCGTAACTAATTGTCATGACTTGTTAATCATTGACAGTGACGAGCCCGCGAATTTTGAAGAAGCAATGATGAACCCTGACTCCGAAAAGTGGCTAAAAGCCGCTGAATCCGAAATGGGATCCATGTCACAGAACCAAGTGTGGACTTTGGTTGATTTACCCGATGGTGCAAAAGCCATTGAGTGTAAATGGATTTTCAAGAAGAAAATTGATGTGGATGGAAATATCCAGATATATAAAGCAAGGTTGGTGGCAAAAGGTTTCAAACAAATTCATGGTATTGACTATGAAGAAACCTATTCCCTTGTCGCTATGCTTAAATCCATTCGGATTCTCCTAGCAACAGCCGCTCATTATGATTATGAGATCTAGCAGATGGATGTGAAAACAGCTTTCCTTAATGGAAATCTGGAAGAGGATGTGTACATAACACAGCCTGAAGGTTTCATCGATCCTAATGCTGCTAGGAAGGTATGCAAGCTTCATCGATCCATTTATGGATTGAAGCAAGCGTCTCGGAGTTGGAATCTTCGCTTTGATGAAGCAGTCAAAAAGTTTGACTTCATCAGGAACGAAGAGGAACAGTGTGTATACAAGAAGACTAGTGGGAGTGCAGTTGCATTTCTCGTATTGTATGTAGATGACATACTTCTCCTTGGAAATGACATTCCGTTGTTGCAGTCTATCAAGACTTGGCTCGGAAGTTGTTTTTCAATGAAAGACATGGGAGAAGCCGCGTACATTCTTGGAATAAGAATCTATAGAGATAGATTAAACAAGTTAATTGGATTGTGTCAAGACACTTATATCGATAAGGTCTTACACAAATTCAGTATGCATGATTCTAAGAAGGGCATCATACCAATGTCTTATGGCATAAGTCTCAGCAAGAAGCAGTGTCCAGCGACACCTGCTGAGCGAGAACGCATGGGTCGGATTCCTTATGCTTCGGCCTTAGGATCCATCATGTATGCCATGCTTTGTACTCGTCCAGATGTTGCTTGTGCTTTAAGCATGACGAGTAGATACCAATCTGATCCAGGTGAAAGTCACTGGACAGCTGTCAAGAACATTCTGAAGTATTTGAGAAATACTAAGGATAAATTCTTGGTGTACGGAGGAAGTGATGAGCTGGTAGTAAGTGGTTACACAGACGCAAGTTTTTAGACGGACAAAGACGATTTCCGATCACAATCTGGTTACGTCTTTTGTCTGAACGGCGGTGCAGTTAGTTGGAAGAGTTCCAAGCAGGACACTGTAGCAGATTCCACGACTGAAGCTGAGTACCTCGCTGCTTCTGAAGCAGCAAAGGAGGCAGTTTGGATCAAAAAGTTCATCACTGAACTTGGTGTGGTTCCTAGTATTTCTGAGCCAGTGGCTTTGTATTGTGACAACAATGGAGCCATTGCGCAAGCAAAGGAACCTAGGTCACACCAGAAGTCCAAACACATAGAGAGGAGATATCACCTTATCCGCGATATCATTAACAGAGGAGATGTGAAGATCAGCAGAGTCCCAACGGATGAGAATGTTGCTGATCCTCTGACCAAGCATCTCCCAAGGCCTAAGCATGAGAGTCATACTGCAGCTATAGGCATTATATTTCTTAAGATATGATCTTGATTTCAGTGGGAGTCGTATTTGGTTTTAGTTATGACATGATTTTCGTAAAACATAATTATGTTATGTTATTTTAATGAAATTGTTTCAGTATTATTTAATTGTGTTATTAAATAATTGTCCCAAAGTAATTTATGACATTTTATAGGTCATCAAGTATGTGACTTGATCATGAAACCCTATAAGCAATAAATGACATAGATTAAAATGATCCCTGGTCGAGGTTGTTGAAATGGGACATTAACAACCGCGTGAGACTAGTATGTGAGGTGACTGATGACTAAGTTTCATGGAGTCATTAATAAGAGTATTAAGTCAATGACATAGATATGTGTTGGAGAACACAGGATCGGATTTGACCCATTGATGAGAACTCTACAAGATGGTTATATGAGTGTCATAAGAGTTTCTCATTACGACTATAGAGTATAGTCCTTAGACCTGAGTTCGTCATGATTTCTCACATATGGATTGGTCCGTCTTGACTTTGTCAAACGTCAGCCGTAACTGGTGACTATAAAGACACTGATTGGGCGTATCATGAAATATGGAAGGGACGTGGATGGAACGAGATGGGATTTGTACCTCCTATATAACAGGAGATAAATATCTCAGGGCCTATCGAAGATTTGATACTGAAAATGCGTGGCCGCGCTCAAACGAGGTGATTGTCAGTCGTTTGTCTTATCAGTATAAATCAGATTTCGATAAACATGATCTAGCTAAATAAGGATGACACAGTTCTTGCCTTATGCCAGATCGAGATATAGATACAAAGGGATTATAGGAATTCATGATTCCAGTACAAGTGGGAGATTGTTGGGAATGTCCTGAAATCTATTGTACTTACTCTAAGTGAGAGTTGTATTGTCGAGATGTGACAGTCATAAAATACTGGGCAATCATAATGCTTTGCTAGAAGCCACTTATGATCAATGAGTTTGGAACTCATTGCTAGTGTTATATGATCCTACAGGGTCACACACCTAAGAAACTGAACATAGAATATGAGGTTGATCATTAATGTAATGATCTGGTAAATGCATATTTGATATACATTCAATAACGTGTTTCTGAGGCTGTGTCGATTGACACAAGATGTGCATCGATCGACACAGATCGCGAATGACCGGATTAACTTCGGTTTAATCGTTGGTTAATCAGGTCGTGGTATAAGTCAACATATATAAGATATATGGTCGACTTTTATACCTAATCTAACCTAATTCACAGCCACCAAAAGAAACAGAAAACCTCTTGAGAGATCTGATCTCTAACGACACTAGCATCCCGTCTGTTCAGTTGTGTGCGTGTGGATACCAGTAGAGGTGCAGCATTTGAGGCGCTGAGGATCTCGATTACTTGCAAAACTTCCGCTGCTAATCTCCAGGTAATCCTAGAACTGTTGTAGATTCAATATACATGAACCCTAGATCCTAGGCTTGGAATTTATACCTAGGGTTGCTAATCCTGATTAGAACTGCTAGAAATTCCTACACGACTATGGCTTTTCTGAAAAAGAAGAACGATGATGTTTTCAATTAATATAAATAGTCCCAAGAATTTAATTCCAAAGAAGAAGAAATGGAAGGCATTGATTGCCTGAACGCGATTTAATTTCGCAGGTGGAATTTGGCAGCAAAAAAAAAAAGTTTGGAGGGGAATCGTCCTTAAATGTTATACTTTGGGGATGGGGGGAATCATGAGTTTAGTAATTCAGGGAGAATTAGGCAGAAGCTGAATTATAGAGGGGGACATAGGCAGTCAACAAAAGGTAGTCTCATAGTTAAATGTTTGATTCGTTCTTTTAGCTTAGATATTTCCTTTTCCTTCTTAGTTCGAGAAGAAATTTTTGGATAAGGAGGTGGGGGTGGTATCAAAATATACAAAACTCTATCATAGCCATCTTACACTCTAATGTGAATGAAAACTTAAGAAAACTATGAAAATGAGTGCAAGAGAGGGAATAAATGGAAAAATGGGGGAAAGAGGAAGATTGACGGATTTAAAAAAAAAAAAATTGGGATGTTACATTTACAATTTTATTAGCAAACTCACTTAAAAGAAAGGGCCGTTGAAGCCGGTAAAGAGGAAGATTGACGGATTTACAAAAAAAAAATTGGGATGTTACATTTACAATTTTATTCAGTAGCAAACTCACTTAAAAGAAAGGGCCGTTGAAGCCGGTTAAATTTAAGAATATTTTATAAATCACCAACAATTCTAATTAGTTCACCCCGTTAAATTTGCATTATGAACCCACTACTTTTCGAGTTAATTGTACTCAGTGTATCTTATTTAGAAACTAATAGAAAAGTTGTATCTTTTCAAACGTTTGTGCATTTATGTATCTTTCACGGTTTCCTAGGCGTCAGAAATTCCATTTTGCCCTCAGAGGCATGAAATGGCCGTGGATAGATAGGGAACCCACGTCTATCCCTTTTATCCTTTCGTTTTTTTTCCTTTCTTTTCTCTTTCACTCTCTTTCCTTCTTTATCTTTATTTTCACCCTCATTTTTTGACAGTGGATAGGATGCAATAGGTGAGGTTTCCGGCCATATAGACCGTCGAAATGGAGATAAAATCGGTTGGTCTACCAGAATTCAAAAAAAAAATCGGGCTTAATACGGAAATTTCAAATGAACATTTTAGACTAGATGTCCACAATATCTGGTATTCGTGGATACTACCACGATCATATAACATGCAAGATGCTTACCATGGATGGAAGTGGTCAAGAGTTCTACTATGTATCAATTATTCGTGGACACTACTTCGATTATATCAAATGATTGTGAATATGTGGACACAAAGTAGGTGTGGACCACTATCCATCCAAAAACAACATTTTGATTGGTTACTTCCATCCATGGTAAGTGTCTTGTATGTGATATGATCGTGCTTTTATTCACGAATAACCGATATTGTGGACATTTAGCGTAGACTGTCCATTCAAAATTTCCATATTAAGCATGGATTTTGTTTTTTGAATTCCGGTAGATCGGCCGATTTTATCTTTAATCCGGCGGTCTATATGGCCAGAAACCTCACCTATTGCATCCTATCAACCATTCAAAAAATGTGGGGGTGAAAGAAATGTAAAAGTAAGAAAGAGAAAAAGAGGAAAAGAAAAGAAAAAAAAAATTGAATAATTTTCATAGGATGTGACACCTATCCACCGAGAGAATGTCTTGATCATTTTCTCTTTTTTTCCCTAACTGTGAGGGATAAAATGGTCTTTTTAAAGGTGGGACTTGCAAAAAAAAATACAAAAACGCAAAGACTTTTTGAAAGATACAAGAATGCAAGGGAAAAGATAAAAGATACACTCGATGCAAACCACCCACTACTTTTCTCGGTTTCTCTCTTTATTCAAATTGGATCCGGTTGCTTTTATTCAACTTATTATTTTACTATTTTTAAAGCAAGATAGTTAAAAAAATGCACAACTACCCGGCCAAATATTCAATGAATCTATCCAATCTAAACATTCTAAAACAAAAGTAAACTAGAAACCAAACCGAGAACCAATTACATCAAATCAAAAATTACAAGTGCATTCAACTAAATACAACAGATTTGATACTGTAACAGTTTGAATAGAATATTTTCAGAAAGAATGTCTTTTTAACAGAGCATACAGCTAGGCAGCACCCTAACAACAACTAAAAAACCACAAGAGTGAGATCAAACACGAAGAGTGTGATTTTGACACATTTCACACATTAAGAATAAAATTAGTTTTGGGTGAAGATTTAATATAAATTTATTGTAAAAATGTACTGGAAAATGTAAAGTGACATTCTTTGTGTAACAAGAAAAATTGTAGTCTTTGTGAAACAGAAATAGTATTAAACACTATCAGCGATAAACAAGTCTATTGTTTATCTCAATAAAATTAAATCAACTATATTTATGTTATGTTTCATTTTTCAAAACGATCTTTATTCTTATAAATTTTGTTTATCTATTTCAAATGAAATCATTTAAATTTATTAAAATTTTAAAAATTATTTCTAAATACAATAAACATATAAGATATGATTTAAATGATTTTTTAATTTAAGGATTATTTATATGAAATATATTTTCTCTTATAACCGGAGTAAAAAAAAAATATGGGTCTACCACTGTTGTTACTCGTCTTTATCGGTAAAATTTTTAACAACATATTCGTTGAAATCAACTCTCTCGTAGTCAGAGTAAAATGGATAGTAGGTAACGGCAGAATTAGTGCGCTTGAACAAATATGGAAGAGTGATCTTGAAACGCTCAGATTTTAAGCTATTAGTTTTCATGTCGTGGAGGCAAACCCAATCAAAACCAGCCATCACAACGACGTTGTTACTTCGGGGGAACCACACAGGTTTAACGAATTTATCTTCTTCCAATATACTCTTCTCTTCTTTCACGTTCACCAATGATTTTCCAAAACTGCTATCCAAAACCCAAGTTCCTTTTATATCGTCTCTTTTCTCTTTCCAAACAATTGTGCATATTTTACCTTCCTGATTTGCTAAAAGTCGAGGAAAATAGTTTGCTAAATCTTCTGGAAGTGGAAGGAGAGACCATGTTTCTGTTTTCATACAAAACCGGAACACATTCTTTTTTGACGAAGTTAACCAATGCAAGAACCGGTCATTAGATACTGGTACGCTTGTAAGTTGTAAAAATTCTCCTTCTGGTAGTTTCACATCGTCTAATTGTTTCCACGCAAACGAATCAGAATCAAACATCTCGCATATACTTGTGAATTTTCCGGATTGCTCAGTTATCTTGACGATTTTATACCTTAAAGGATTGGTCCGAATCACGATTAAACCAGATACAATAGTTTGAAATTTTAAATAAATTGTGGAATATCCGGATTCCGGGGTTGGTATAGTCTGGTACTGTCTTGTGGTTGGCTTACAAATAATGTACGAAGTTTTTCCATAGTATGGATAATCAGCACAAAGAAAAATCCCGTGAGTTGGGTCACAAGCTTCGATCTTTAAATTATACTCTATCGGGAGAAAATCAAACGAGACTTCTCCATCTCCAATGAGTACGAGACCGGAATTAGAAAATGAAATACTTCCTTGGTATTGGAAAAAAAATCCGACGATAGAATTGGTTCTGAGGAGATTAAGGTTAATAAACGAAGATTCAGACATACATTTGTAGTAATCTTTGTTTAGAAATTTGAATTTTTCAACTGCTGAAGCTGGACAATAAGAAAAAATCTCTAAAATCATGTCTTGGTTCAAAGCCAGATCACTCATTTTTAATGCTGAAGAAGTTAGGGAGAGGAGAAAGATCAACCTTATTTTATATTGAAATTGATTTACATGCATGTTTAGGGTTCATAATAGAAAACATAATTGTTTAGGATTTGATAACAAATGTGTGTGTTTTTAATTCATTGTTTGGTCGACACCTCACATTTGTTTTTTTAGAAATAAAATGTGTTATTGCATTTTTAATTCTTTAAATTTTAATCTCTACTTTCTTTAGATTCGCTTTCCTTTTGTGCCATAAGAACATCTTTATTTACATTACATGAAATGTTATAGATAGGCTACATATTTTCTATAATTAGGATGAGATGTCAATGGATATAATTTTAAGTTATTTTATGTTGCTTATTTTTCTTTTAAAACTCTTACAATTAATTTACTCATTTATTTCTTATTCATTCATTAATTTTCTATTCGTAATTTTTTTATGATAGTATATATTTTATTTTACCATAATTATAATTATATGTTAATAAAGATAGTTTTCAAAGTTTTATTCTTTTATAATATAATGAAGTTTTAATTAATATCCTCATTTATTTCTTACTTACTGATTAGTTTTAAATTCATCAATATTTTTATAAGATAGTATATATATATCTTTATTTTTATTAAGATGAGATGTCAATGTAGATGATTTTCAAAGGTAACTTTAGTGCATTTTTTATTTTAGTGTTTTATTGTATTTATTATTTGAAAGGATTGCTAAAATTAGACCAGGAATTGATTTTGAATGCAAAACTAGACTCTAAATTGAAAAAAATGCGAAAGTAGATCTAAAGGGTAGGGAAAATACATTTACCCCCTTATTTGTATACAAAAACTGGAAATCGCAATTACCGTTCTAACTTTCGCGCGTGATGATGACAATGAAGACTCATGCTCCGAAACATCACAGTGATATCTCACACAGTAATTAAATATTATATTAAATTAGGTATTTGATAAAAAAAATTTGATTGCAAAAATTTATTCAGAAATTAATATTAACCAAGGTTCAAAAACTCATCGGGCGGTCGGGTTAGGCCTAGCGCCTAACAAGAAAATCGGAGATTAAGCGGGGATTACGAGGGGCCTAGTTTTTACCTATAAATGTACTTATATATTATAATTAGAGAATATTACCAATAAATGTTTGTAGTCTGGTTGCTACGGAATTCCTAACGTCCTAAGTGATGCGGGTTCGACTCTCCTACAGCGTGTTTTAACAATTATTCTGATTTTCATTAATAAAAGCCAAAATGACACAAATACCCTCACCTTCAACCTCTCTTCTTCACGACCTGGTTACCCTAGCCGCCATCTCTTTGTATTTTTCACGATTTCATCAGTTTTCTTGCTTTTTTGTTGTTTTATAGCAAAATACGATAGATCTACTGAAAAATTATCAATTCCTCTCTTTAATCGAAGTAAAACGTTTTTTGAAAATCAGATTTCATGAACGCATAAGGTTAAGGCGCGGCGGCTGGTGGCCGGCGAGCGCGGCGGCGGCGGCGACTATACGGACGCCTAGAGCGCGTTTTCGAACACTGATATTAACCATATGATGTAAACCATCTTTGGAAAGGCATAATAAGTTTGGGGTTTGATAGATAATGATTGTAATACATGTATATATCTTTATGGTTAGACTTATTCTTGATATGATTTTGATATAAATTGCATATAATTGTTATATTTTTATTATATTAGACTAATTTGATGTTATATATAAGTATTTATTAGAGATTGTCAACAAAAAATTAAGAAACAATATCCACTAAGAGTTTAGGGTAATGAGAAGTCCCCCATGGCGGAAACGTTTAACCTAATTCTAACCTAGTTGCAGATCAAGAGCTTTATATATATATATACACTAAATTTTCCCCTTATAAACCTATTTGATCAAACCTATTCGAATATTTTCTCCTTCTCCTTATCCCTCAGCTCGAGCATTTGATGCCCCCTTCAATCTCTTATGAAAACGTTGCTATGTTGACTAAACATGGTATCTATCTCTCCATATGTGTGTCTTCCTATAATCTTCTATTCTCACTCGCCTGAATAGCTGATTATTTTTTCGTTTTTCCGATTACATGTGCTTAAACGTATGAGGTTATGTTGACGCTGACTAAATCAAGAGGTGGAAAGTAGATGAAGAAGATATGTTTCATTCGTTTTATGCATTCCATTTTTTATATGACAAAAACGTAAAAAAACTTCAATTGGATACCTAAAAAGTTTATTTATGTTAGATCTATCTTTTACTTCTTTCATGTTTAGCTGAAAAAAGGGAGAAGTTTTAGCCGATGAAGACAATGAAAGACAAGAATATTATTATTATTATTCGTTTTAAGAGTTTTAAGACAAAAGGGACAAGCTTTATCTCAAATTTAAGAGTTATCTATCATTCGTTTTTCATTTTGTTCAGTTTATCCTAATTTCTTTTAACTCACTAAAGAGGTTGTTAAAAATTATGACTGCAAAGAAGAAATTTGATTCTACTATAGAATTGTGTAAACAGTTTTGAATTCATATCATTTTGTCCTCAATGTATAGATTCATTTAATGATTAGTTCTATTGAAAATAACAAAGTAGCTTCGTTTTTTTTCAAGAATACCAATTACAAGACAAAAAAATAATGAAATTGCTAAACTACAAAACAAAACAAAAAGAAAAAGAAAAAAAAAGCAACAAACTTGACTTTAGTCTAACAAGAGACTTTCATGCTGATAAGAATAATATTTATTTCTAATAAGAATTAAAATAGCTTCATTCGTTTTCAAAATACCAAATACAAGATATAAGTAATGAATTTGTCAAACTATAAAACAAAAAAAAAACAATGAAATTGCAATAAACTAGACTTCAATTTAACAAAAGATTTGTTGAGACTTCATAGTAATGTCTAAAAATACATATTTAAGGAAGGGTTACAACCTTCGTCGTAATCCAATACACATAACAGTTGGGGCATCATAGTTCAGTGGTCTATTCGGTGACAGCACACTCAGGAAAATCGTTCCCCAAATACAATCCCCACTCCCCAACAATATTGTACTGAACTCGCATTTCGAAAAAATATTCTATAATTGTGAACCGTAGGCGTTTAAGGTGTCAAACGAATTACTCTCTTCTTGTAATTGCGAATTATCATGAAGGTAATTTCTTATAACAAAACATTTAAATATAAATATGAAAAATAAAAATTCGATTATAAATCATTGTTGGTTATATTATATTTCCTTGAATTGTTTAACCAAATAAATATTTTTTATTTATATTCACACCAACCACAACCACAACCACCAGAGAAAATCAAATGATATTAATTTGATAACCAAATAAAAGTCTTTGTAATTAAAATAATTTTAAAAATGTGAAATTTTTCTCTTGGTGTTATATTTATGACAAGATATATTTTTGTGCTATTTTATGTCTTTTTTATTTTTTTTTCTATAAACAAATGTATTCTCTTTAGACATGTGTGAATAGGATGAAACTTTATATGACACGTGAACACTTCTTCTGAACATTGATAGTTTTAGCCTGAAGAGTCTCACGTACAATATCATTATTTTCGGTCAGTAATTAAATACGTTTTTTTGTCCTTTGAAATTGATAGTGTCATTTACCAAAGAAATAGAAAAGGCACTGTGGTCTGTGAAACAACTCAGACGGAGATAACTTAAATTCAATTTTTGATCCAATTTATGACCGCCCGGGAATTTCATCTGGAAGCGGTTTGATTCAGCGTAAAGAGCATGGAAGGGGCTAAATATCGAATTTTAAGAAACTGCTGATTATCGGTGGAGCTGTTGCGGTTGTTTGCACTTTGAGCGGAGGAGGGGGGGCGTTTGTTCCTCCTGTGTTTCTTTTAGGGTTTGGGAAGAGGTTTGTTAATGGTGGAAAGAAACGTGCGCTCCAAGGAACAACAACAACAAGTCAGAGTCAAACTACTTCTCCATAGATTAACAAATAATAGAAGATTAGATCATTCCAGGTTAGTTTGTAGAGTTGGAATAAGCTGTTATCAAATTTTTTACAAGTAATAAATAAAAAAGTTCGTATTAATCAAAAGCGAAGAATTGCTCAAAACAATGAACAGTAAGAGTTCGCAGGTTAGTTTGATGTTGAAGGTTCGGTTAAACTAGTTTGGTCGGTGACGAACAGAGTCCACATGGATTGTGTGTGAATGTTGATTGATTGTATGATCAGTAAGATTTTTGACTTGGTTCAATCTCATTATTTATTAAATATTCTTTTCCAAACATCTAAAATTATAGGGCAAATCGCATTAATAGCACAAAAAACATGACTTGTCAAATATATAGCATCAAGGAAGAAAAATCATAAAAATAGCACAAAAACATGTTTTGTCACTAAATTAGCCCTAACCCTAAACCTTGAATACTAAACCCTAAACCCTAAATACTAAACCCTAACCTTGAATAATAAACTCTAAACCCTAAATACTAAACCCTAAACCCTAAATAATAAACTCTAAACCCTAAATAATTATTTATAAACCCTAAATTATATAATGCTATAAAAGTCTTTGTAATTAAAATAATGCTAAAAATGTGAATTATTTTCCTTGGTGCTATATTTATGATAAGGTATGTTTTCGGTGCTATTTTATGACTTTTCCCAAAATTATATCATCAATATAACCAAATCATTAAACTCCTGATCAATCTCTTATTTAAACTAATACAAAGCATCATAATTTAAACACAAACTAGCTAGGTGGGGAAGTGATTCATTAAATGGACCCTTTTTGTTTGTGTGATTTTAGATCTTCTTGAGCAACTCAATAACGTAAACACCCATAGCATTGCAGACAACTTTGATGCCTTTGAAACCTGATCTTATAGCTAATGCCTTGAATTCTTTCTCGGTCCGTTCTTTGCCTCCGGGATTGTGAGCCAACATGATGCAATCGATATGGACTACTTGTTTGGTCAAGAGGCTTGAGTCTGGTATCTCTGGAAGCATACACTCTGCTAATATCACTTTTCCTTCATTTGGAAGCGCCTTGTAGCAGTTTTTCAAGATTTCGACGCATTTTTCGTCGCTCCAATCGTGGCATATCCACTGTTACAACAATGAATTATACTCGTCAGGTAGGTCAAAAGAGTTTTCGGTTTAGGAGCTTTGATAGTTACTAACCTTCATGAAAATGGCTTCACCTGTAGGGACCTCTTGAAACATATCTCCTTCAACATGTTTAATACCTGTATTTATTTAGCAATAAACCCAATTTCTCAAGTTAATCATATGTAAATGAAAATCATATACTTTTATTTTTGTGAAATGCCGAGAAAATGTTAATAATACCGTCATGATCAGTAGCTTCTTTGATGACATGTTGGAGATCAAAGTTGATGCCTGTAAGTTTAGGGTACTTCGAGACAATCATTTTGAGAGTAGCACCAATGCCACCACCAACATCAACCAAAGAAGTCAATCCCTCGAAACCCTTATAGGTCTCGAGAATCTTCTTCATGGTGATGGTTGAATGGTTAGACATTCCATCGTTGAAGACCGTGTTGAACTGATGGTCATCCCCACAGTACTCGAAAAGGGTCTTGTCATGAGCCCTCTCGAATGGACTCCCACCATTACGAATTGCATCTGTCAAATGGTACCTGAAACAAGTCTCGTTGGCATGAGTTCAAGAAAAACACACCCTTATGAAACAACATTATCAATGATAAAGAAGAGCTTTTATAACTAGATTTAGCACAACATCTTTGAAAATCATATGATAATATCGAAATACTTACCAGCTTTTCATAACAACATCGTCTTGGTTCATATGAAAAAGAGCAGCAAGCGAGAAACCATCTTCGTTCTTGGTCAAATACTTGCAAACCGGATCAAGCCCGTAAATCCTCTCGACCTCGTCGCCGCCGGGAATAGTACGGTTGGAGCAGGTGAGGATGGAGTAAGACGTAAGAAGACGGAGGATACGGTCGAGCATGACCGGAGCATCTTTGTTTGTATTGTTCTGAAGTTGAGAAGCAATCTCCCTCGGAGACATGATCTGAGAAGAGTTCTTGGCCATGATCTCGAGAAGATCGAGGTCTAACGCCGATTTTAAAACCATCGGAAGAACGGAGGCACTGGCTAGCTGCATGGCGAAGAGAGCGGCTTCTTCGTCGTCGTCGGTTACTTGTACTGGAGTTATCTGTGTCTCCGCCTTTGATCCCATTTTCCGTAAAGTCTCTAAGATATTCTTAGAATGGCTCTGTTTGTTTTTTCCTTCGTTCTTTGTTTTGAGATGATTGTGTGATGGGTGAGAAGTAGGAGCTTAAGATGTCTATTTATATAAAAATATATTTCAAGAACCTAGACGATTGGCATATTTTAATTAATTTAGATCTCTGATCTGGCTTAATTACGTTGTCCATATTGAAATGGAGACAATTCAGTTTTTCTTTCTTTTTTTTGTATTTTATCATTTAAAAACTGAGACCCTAAGAGCACCCACAGCAGCGAACTAGGTGAGTCTCTTATCTCTGTTTTTTTATTAATTTTTTTTTTTTTAAGGTAAAAAAAAAAAAAAATCAACCAATAGAAGCTGGACACGTGACGAGACCGAGACAAGAGACGTCTCTTAACTAAGAAATTTTGGAGACAGTTTTTTAAAAAAAATGTGGACCCCACGTGAGATCCACATTATTTTAATATTTTTTTTGGTAAGAGACTCACCTCAGTCTCATGGTGAGACTCTCACAATGTAGCTGCTCTCATAGGGCAAGATATTCTGTAATTAATACGTCCAACGACCAAACAAATTTTTACGAATTTACCATCCCTTCTATATAAAAAAACAAGTAGCCTTCATAACTCATCTATACCCTTTAACATTAGAAAAATGATTCATTATGATTAATTCTTTAAATCTATTAAGTTCGGTAACAATATTTAGCGAGACCTAGCTAGTACTAAACAATTATATGTACTGCTGAATTCTGTTTTTAACAATGCATATTATATCTAAATTAATCATAATTTTTTTTTGTTAAGTTTGCGTTTGTTTGTCATTCAATATTTTTAAGAAAGCAAACTACGCCTAATTTTTTTTCTAAGTGTGTAATAATAAGTCATAACCCATACTTCTACAATTATTTTTCTTCTAGCAGAACATATTTTTTCTACTTCAAACAAATTTGTCATAAAAGTTCTTTAACCAAAAAGAAAATACATCCGAAATCAGATATAATTATAGTCGATGATAATTTCATAATTGATTATTGCTTTTAATGTTTAACTGTTTACTTTGACCAATAACAGTTTCAGAAAATATTTACATGAAAACCAGAGTTTTATTAAACTGAAAAATCACAATACTGAAAATTGTAATTAGTAGATAAGTTGTAAGAACCATCAAAATATGTTAACTGTCGATATATTTTATCATCTAAACCAATTTACACATTACTTTTAGTTGTGTATTCTTTTATTTTATGTGTGAATTATTATTTTTTTTAAATAAAGATGGATTTTTTTTATATGTGATCTTCACACAGATCCGAATATTTGAAAGTTAGAATTGAAAAAAATCAGAAATCTATCAAAATTCAATATAGATCTGGATATCTTAATTTTTAGTATATATATATTCAAATATATATATTTACATATATAGTTTATTAATAATTTTAATTTATAATCAAATGAATTTTAAATTATTTATAATATTATATAATATTTATATAAAAAATATTATATAAAATTCAGTTTCAGTATTATTTAAATATTTTCATAAAATTTTAGAATAACTTATGGATATATATCCATCTGCAAATATATTTTTTTAATTTTGGGACTGATATCCAAAATTTGAATATTCAAATACCACAAATCCTAATCCGGATAAATAAAATACAAATTTAATTCATATTTGTATACTTTAAATTTTATGAGATTAGGATCCGTTCTATCCCTGATGAAAATTATAGAAATAAAATACACTAAGATTTTGACCCCATAGAAAAGAACCTACACGAAATTTCAGGAATTAGATACAACAGTAGCCAATTACGAAAGGTTCTCTCCCAGGCGTAGTTCTCGAGGCGTCCTCCATCCGTGTTCTTCGTTTTCTCCCCGGCCGGCAGTCGTCGTCGTCGGGGAGGTGAGTTACGTTGCCGTTGTCTTGATTTCTGCCTCCCTTTTCTCCTCCGGCTGAACGACGGTTTGTTCTAGCGTCGTCCTCCGCTCCGTCCTCCGCCGTGGTTTCTCTTCTCCTCGCCGGTTTCAGATCTGCTCAGATCTCGCTTCCTCTGGGCTCGTAGGCCCTCCTCCGCTCATCTCGTCTCCTCCGCCGCGTCTGCTCTCCGTCGAGCCTCTCTGGTGCGGGTTTTGATGAGATCTCTGGAGCGTTTCTCTCTGTCTTTGTTTTGGTCGAGCTGTGTCGGTTCTTTCCGGCGAGGTCTTGATCTCGAGCTGTCTGTACTGGTTCTGGTAGGTCGCCGTCTTTACGGTTTATGTCGGTGGGCATTTGTTGGGCTGGGTTTGTTGGGGGTGTTGTTGGATCCGGTTTTGTCGAGGGTTAGTGGGGGGGTGTGTTCGGCGTGTGATAAAAGTAGTTACCTCTGCTAGTACAACATATCAATTGGTTAATCCTTAGTTCAAACTTGTTAACTTGCAGATTCTTGGTTTGTTGTGAGGTTGGTTAGGAGCGGTTTTCTTTCCGGCTGTTCGATTTCGTAGATTTCAGCTTTGTCGGTTGGTTAGGCTTCGTTGGAGATTGGGGTGTCGTTTAGGGCTTCTTTCTAGGAGGTTAGTGAGCGCTAGTGTATGCGTCTCATCCGTATCCGTAAGTGCGTTAGTGGACCTTGTAGTGGTTCTGCCTTGACGGGTTGTGAAGTCTGGGTCTTGGGTTTGAGTGAGGGTTTGAGAGTATGTCTCTTTGAATCTCCAGGTTGCGGGTGTTTTCGTTTGGCGGGCCGTGGGCAGCTTCGATTTACCCTGTTCTTAGTTCCTCGTGGGTGTCAAGATTTGCAAGTGTGACTGTTTCTGCTAAGTTTAGATTAACTTTATTCTATGTTTGTGTGAGTTGTAGGTTTTGTTTCCTGTCTTTGGGATTATCTTCCGGGGTTCTTTGTGAATTCGCCGGTTTAGTTACCTTTTCTTGGGTTTAGTTTCCGGAGATGTTATCTGTCGGCTTTGTAATCCACTGTTGTATCCTATCTTGGTTAATGAAAATATATCTTTAGACGAAAAAAAAAAAAAAAAAAAGAACCTACACTAATGAAACTATTAATTGAAGACCATTTTTAAATTATATATATATCAATAAACAAAGAGATTCATAAAGGTAAATGTTGACTGGTAAGCGGGACAGATAAATATAGTGCGTTTGACCGACAAGCCAAGACTTATTCTTAACTCATTGTCCACTTTTACTTAATATCGTATCTTTTGTTTCATAGAATGTTAGAAAAGAGAGGACTAGAAAGTTTAACCTAACACTTTGATTTAGTCTAAATTAATATATCTATTTTTAATTATGAAAAATAGTTTTGGTAAAAAATTCTTCTTTTCATATGTAAACTCTTCGAAGTACTTTAATTTTTTAAATCCTTTAATGTATATATATATATATATATATATATATATATATATATATATATATATATAACGAATTTCTTAGTTGCATTTGTGGACTAACACTTGTTTCCAAATTAATGGCTAAAAATAGTAAATTTTATGGATTTCAATATAATAAAATGACATGTTAGAATCTTAATTTGAGAATATATATATATATATCTAATTTCTTAGTTGCATTTGTGGACTAATACTTGTTTCTAAATTAATGGCTAAAAATAGTAAATTTCATGGATTTAAATATAATAAAATGACATGTTAGAATCTTAATTTGAGAAAAATCACCTTTGAGAAAGTCTATAATCATTAAATAATTTAATTTGTTAAAGTAATTTTTATAACAAAAATTTAAATATAAATATTTAAAATAAAAATTGCGATTCTAAATCATAATTGGTTATACTTATATTTATTTGAGTTGTTTAACCATATTTTTTTTTTTTTATTCACACCAACCACAATCACAACCACCAGAGAAAATCAAATGACATTAATTTGATAATCTAGTCATTTTCTATAAACCAATGTATTCTGTCTATACACGTGTGAATAGGATGGAATTTTATATGACACGTGAACACTTAACATTGATAGTTTTAGCTTGAGAGCACCCACAATGGGGAGTTCTTAACATGGGTATCTAAAATTAAAACAATAAAAAAATTAGAAAAGTAAGAGAGAGAGTGGTATGGGGTTCTCAATAAGAAACTTGGGTATCTTAAATAAGAACCTTTGGTATCTTAACTAGATACCTATTTCACATGTGTCAACATATAATTTGTTGTATAATTTTTGAAAATTAAATTTTAATTATATAATAAACTAAATTAAAAATATTAATTTAATATTGCTAAGAACTCCATGTTAAGATACCAACCAATGCAGATGCTCTGAAGGACCACAAGTTTCACGTACAATATCATTATTTTCAGTCAGTAATTAAATACGTTTTTTGTCCTTATGTACCAAAGAAATAGAAAAGGCATTGTAGTCTGTGAAATAACTCACACGAAGATAAGTTAAGTCCAATTTGTGTGAGAAACCAGTTTGCAATTTATGTTTGGATCAGAGTTTTGTATTGGAAATCGCAAGATTTAATCTAATAAGGTTTATGAAGATCACAAGTACTATATTAAGGGACAACTGGAAAAACAAAACATGAAAGACATTATCTAAAAGATCATGATCTTTTTTTTTAAAAACCTTATTAGATCATGATATTGTAAGTGTCGTATGTTGATCTATTAGGACTGGTTTTCCCGTTACCAATCTGTGCGCGGCATGTAGTATAGAAGTGTGGCCGACCAAATTCTGTGGGATAAGTGTAGCGGGGCGCGAACTTCCTTAGTTTACCCGCAAAAAGGATATACCGATTGATTGGCTGCTTTAAACCAAGTCGACGGAAATAGACGGATGTGAGAGAGACGTAAATTTCAACCCGTACAGAAGCACATGATTTCTGCTATATAAACAAAGCGAAGTTCGAGTAAGGAATGTAAGCAAAAACATGGAGAGGGAAAACACTCACTCCTCGTAATACACCCGAATATCAATGAAATAAATTTTTCGTACTGAAAAACCCCTCCCCCCCCCCCCCCCCCATACTTCTTGAATCACCACTCTTATTTGATCGTGTATAATTTAGATATTAGAGTCTTGGGAAGGAAACATACGTCCCTCCCATAGGTTTAAAGGCCTTGCTATCCCATGTATGTAAGAAGACCTTCTCTTTCAGATAGATCACGCCGATAACTCACTAAGAAAGTCTTTTCCCAATGGCAAGACGCCTACCTAATACTCACCGGATATTCTATATGAAAGTAGATACCTTTGGTTAATACCTAAGCTATGAAACGCACGAATAAATTGTCTATCAAAGAATTTATAAGTTTTGTTGTAACATTCCAAAAAAATTGCATTAGTTAAGTAATATCATAAAACTAAATAATACCATTTACGATTATTTATTAACTACATAATATTCTACAAAATGTGATTTGTCATCAATATAACAACTGAGATTGTTGATTAGTTTAGGTGTTTAACATAGATTAATAACTCTATTAATTTACATTATCTTAATAAATTAATATAAACATAGTTTATGTATTTAATTTTTATTTTAATCAAGGAGTCTATAATAAGCAGTATGGAAAGAAACAGAAATCTCACATCTCAATTTTCAAAGTCCTATTAAGAAAAGAAAAAGAAAAAAAGAAATCCAGAGTACCTACTACCGTGTTAAGTGGTATGTCATAGTTACAAATCGTTCGTATATTATATCAATAAAAAATACAGTGTTATCTTGAATTACATCGATAACACTGTATGAAGAGAAAAAAAATTGACAATGAGATAGGAAAAAAAAAGTAATGAGTACGCATAATTAACAACTAGGTAGTTAGAACCATTAATGCGGCAATTATTTAATCTTAAAGTCAAAATCATACAAGTTTATTGAATGATAGATAATATATTAGTGAGGTACAAGAGTGTTGGGACTCTATATCAAACAAACATTAGTGGCTATTAACATCGATTTTCCTACTTCATCACCTCATTGGTCCATTTTCCAGTGCTGCTTCGTCAGTCAGTCAACTTCGAGAATCTCTTTGATTGTAAAATACCCTTAAATCTAACCATTTTTTGTGAAACTGGATTCACCTTAAAAATTACAAAAACAAAAACTTTAATATATTAAAATTTGCAATACAATTTCAAAATAACAGTATATATTTGATAATAAGAAAATGAAACACGTCACTCTGATTAAATTAATACCCATGCATACAAATAATGTAGCGTAATTTATGCTTCCAAAATTTTTAAAATATATATATATATATATATATATATATAATTATGTTGGTTTTTTTCAAGTCTATTTTCAACTATGTTAATTAATATGATGTCCATTTTGAATTCAAGTGAAAAAAATACCATTTACGATTATTTATTAACTACATAATATTCTACAAAATGTGATTTGTCATCAATATAACAACTGAGATTGTTGATTAGTTTAGGTGTTTAACATAGATTAATAACTCTATTAATTTACATTATCTTAATAAATTAATATAAACATAGTTTATGTATTTAATTTTTATTTTAATCAAGGAGTCTATAATAAGCAGCAAGGAAAAAAGAAGGCAGGCTCGGGTGTTTCAGCACCAATGGGACGTGCAAAGAAGAGGCTGATACAGACACTTTCATCACCGCGTAAGAAGATTATTCCCAAAGGTCCAGGTGGTCTTGACAAGGAAGGAGCGACAGGGGAGAGTAAGAACCCACTGCGCAAGCAAGAGATTGGGAAGGCTTCGGACTAGTAAGCCTAGTTGTGTCAAGGATCGTTTAAATTCTATTCTGTTTTGTTATGAATTCAATAAGCAGCCAGTTGATAGTTCGGGAATATTCATTGTTTGATGTGGTATTCTTTCAAGCTAAAAGAAGGCCTTTGGTTATTGTTTTGCAGTTTAATTTTATGATAATGTATACGGTTGTACCGTTTGGTCACTGTCGCTATTTGCAGTTCAATAAAGTATGTCTCCCATTGTGGTATTTGTGTAAGAAAGTTGATAATGGTTTGGATAGTGGTGAATTAAAAGAGCATGTATCCTATGTACTTATAAGCAAGATAATAGACATGAAGTATTGGACAGAATATACCAGGAGGGATTATTGGCTCAAGAGATTGTGGATTGCCTGCACAGGAACTTGGGATTTGGTATATGGACAAGTTGATATATGGAACGATATGGCGGAGCGAGGAGGCTGGGTTCAAAATCATGGGACACATAGACATATAATCACAAGAAAGAGACAGCTGATGGAAGATGGAGAGTGGAGTCATATCTGGCCCAGAATCGAAGTTAATCAGGTGAATTATAATGGTGCCACAAGGACCTATTATGTTGATACGGATAATTCACAAGGAGATGGAGACCAACGGAATACTATGATATCAATGCAAAATTGGTACATATTGAAGGACAAGCAGTACGGACTCGACATGAATGCGAAGTGGGATCACAGATGCTTGGTATTGTTTTTATGGGCTGGTCAATACCGCCATAGTGGCGTATCAGATTCCAACGTAACAGAGCTTAAGTCATACAAAGATATTGTTCAAGGTAGAATCATAGAGGACAAGAGAAGGCCAATGGGGAATTATGGCCTGTATGTGATATTTATCATATATCAATACAAATCAGTGAGTAGAATACTCGTCCAGTTTAAATGAGGATCATTAGTTGGAATTGTCAAGGTCTAGGGAGTAAATGGACAATCCGCTATCTTCGGGAAATATGGTTCAAACACAAACCTGATTTTCTTTTTCTATCAGAAACAAAACAGGAATTTCCATTCACACAAGGATTCCAAGGGCATTTTGGCTATGATTTGATACACACAGTTGAACCAAGAGGATCAAGTGGAGGACTGGCACTTTATTATAATAATGCAGAGAATGTAAATATTATTTATTCAAGTAATAGAATTATTGATATTGAGGCGGACGTGGAGGGTCAGAGGGTTGCGATCTCATTTGTCTATGGTGAGCCAGTTCAAAAACTCAGAGATCAAGTCTGGGAACGTCTTACTCGCTTCGGCATCACCAGAAATATTCCCTGGTTCATTATTGGGGATCTAAATGAAATTACAGGAAACCATGACAAACAAGGAGGGAGTTTAAGGCATGCTTCGACATTCCTCTCCTTTAATAACATGATCCGGGATTGTGGTATGATAGAATTTCCACACTTGGGAGATTCACTTTCTTGGAGAGGACGCAGGGGGAAACAATTGGTACGATGTAAGCTTGATAGGGCCTTAGCTAATGAGGACTGGCACATGCTGTACCCATTCTCTTATGTGGAGTATCTAGGAATGGTAGGATCAGATCACCGACCTCTGGTTGCGACGATTGAGGAGTCACAAAAGAAGAGGAGAAACCAATTTCATTTTGATAAAAGATGGATAGGAAAAGAAGGACTAATGGACGTTATTCAAGAAGGATGGAAAGATAAAGAGGATAACAGAGGGAACGATTTATTTTCAAAAATTGGGAGGTGTAGGCATGAGTTATCTAAGTGGAGGAAAAATAATCTCCCATATGGTAAAGAGAAAATTATGGAGCTACAACAGGAGCTCGATATGGCACAAAAAGATGATCAAAAAACACAGGAGGAAATATGGGACATTACCAACAGGTTGAAGGAAGCATACAAAGATGAGGAATTTTATTGGCAACAGAAGAGTCGAACCAGATGGCATACATCGGGAGATAGATACACAAAGTTCTTTTTCGCATTGACAAAGCAGAGACGTGCAAGAAATAGGATTGTGGGCTTACACAATGAGGAAGGAAAATGGGTAACCAAGGAATCGGAAATTGAAGGGGTGGCTGTGGAGTATTTTACGAAAATATTTGAAACAACATGCCCAACGGAATTTGACAGCTTCCTACAGGAAGTCCCTATGTCGATAACGGATAGTATGAATGATAAACTGATGGCACACGCTTCGGAAGAGGAAGTACGGAAAGCTTTATTCATGATGCATCCAGAAAAAGCTCCGGGGCCTGATGGAATGACGGCTCTATTTTATCAACAATCATGGAATATTGTCAAAAAGGATTTGATTCAATTGGTGAACGATTTTTTGACGAATGGGGAATTTGATAAAAGGATAAATTCCACAAGCATTTGTCTCATTCCTAAAACGGATCGTCCTACAAGGATGACTGAGCTAAGGCCAATAAGTCTATGTAACGTGGGATATAAAATAATTTCAAAAGTACTATGCCAAAGACTAAAGATTTTGTTGCCCAATCTCATATCAGAGACACAATCCGCGTTTGTGGCAGGAAGACTGATTTCGGACAACATATTGATAGCACAAGAGATGTTCCATGGATTACGAACTAATCCGGCATGTAAAAGCAAATTTATGGCAATCAAAACGGATATGAGTAAGGCTTATGACAGGATTGAATGGAGTTTTTTTGGAAAAAGTATTAGGAAAAATGGGCTTTGCAGAACAATGGATACAACGCATTATGCGATGCATTACTACGGTTCAGTATAGGGTATTGATTAACGGACAACCACATGGACATATTGTTCCAGAAAGAGGGTTACGGCAGGGCGATCCACTTTCACCGTATTTATTTATATTATGTACAGAGGCCCTTATTGCAAATATAAAGCATGCCGAGAAAATGAAACAATTAACGGGGTTAAAGGTGGCAAGGAAAAGCCCAGCTATTTCTCATTTACTCTTTGCAGATGATAGTTTATTTTTCTGCAAGGCTACAAAGAGGAATGTCAAACGATTCTAAGGATTCTTAAAGACTATGAGGAGGTATCAGGTCAACAAATAAATTTTGAGAAATCATCAATTCAATTTGGTTATAAGGTGGAGGAAGCAACACGGGATGAGATGATAGATATACTGGGAATTACAAAGATAGGAGGAATGGGAACATATCTTGGAATCCCAGAAAGTCTAGGAGGAGCAAAAACTCAGGTTTTCAGTTTCCTGCAGGACCGACTGCATGGGAGAGTGAATGGATGGACAACTAAATATCTATCTCGAGGGGGAAAGGAGGTGGTGATCAAATCAGTGGCTACAGCATTACCAAATCATGTGATGTCCTGTTTTAGACTACCAAAGACGGTGACAGCAAAGCTAACAAGTGTGGTTTCTCACTTCTGGTGGAGCTCGGGTGGGGGAAACAAAGGAATGCATTGGATGGCCTGGGATAAGCTCTGTCAGGATAAGGATAATGGTGGGATTGGGTTCAGAGCTTTTAATGATACAAATACGGCCTTCCTAGCTAAGCAACTTTGGCGCTTGATCGACAAACCCGATCTCCTTTTTTCAAAAGTCTTTAAAGGAAGATATTTCAGGAATACGGATCCACTGGATCCAATACGATCATACTCACCGTCCTATGGATGGAGAAGTATAATCTCAGCTAGATCTCTGGTAAAAAAAGGACTAATCAAGAGGGTGGGTTCAGGAACATCTATTTCAATATGGAATGACCCCTGGATACCAGCCTATCGCCCGAGACCAGCCACCCGTAAACCATGTTCGAATATTAATGTATATACGGTAGACCAATTGATTGACATTAGGAGTCGCACCTGGAACAAGATGTTGCTAGATGCAGTCTTTACTCCGGAAGATGCAATGTTGATTGGAAGCATGCCAATTAGCAAAATTGTAAAGCCAGATACACTGGGATGGCATTTTACTAAATCAGGACGATACACGGTAAAATCAGGATATCTTACGGAGAGGGAATTCCCGGATAAAGATAATCATGTCCAGATGTTGGGACCAGATATTAAGGGATTACAAGCACACTCATGGAAGCTAAACTGCCCACCAAAATTGAGACACTTTACCTGGCAGGTACTAACAGGATGTCTGGCAGTATCTAAGAACTTAAAGTCAAGGGGAATGCGATGCGACACACAATGTGTAAGATGTGGAGCTGAGGAGACGGTAAATCATGTGTTATTTGAATGTCCTCCGGCCCTTCAAACATGGGCCTTGTCACGAGTTCCCACAAATCCAATATGTTTCCCCACAGAGGCGCTCTATACAAATATGGACTACTTATTTTGGAGGTTACCACCACTGGATGCAAATGGCCAGTTCCCTTGGATATTATGGTATATTTGGAAGAGTAGGAATGATATGGTATACAATAATATAGATCGCGACCCCAATGAGACATTGAGGTTGGTGGAAACGGAGTACTTATCATGGGAAGGAGCCCATGCAGGTACAATGGATAGTAATCAGAGGCATATGGGAAATCCAGAATCCAATATAAGTATTGAAATACATAAGGGTCAATGGTGTTTTGTGGATGGGTCTTGGAAGGAGGGGGATTTGTTCTCTGGCCATGGATGGTATAGTTGCTATGAAGGAGGAGTAAACATACAGATGGGAGCTAGGAACACCAGGCAGAGTCTATCGCCGCTTCATGCGGAATTTGAGGCACTCATATGGGCTATGGAATGCATGGAATTTTTCGATCAAAAACATATCACTTTGGCAACAGATTGTTCAGAAGTGGTGAAGATCGTCACTGATCCAGAGAATTGGCCAGCCTTTTCAGTTTACATAGAAGAAATCGACAGGAGGAAAACGTCCTTCGCGACCTTTGACCTAAAGCACATTCCACGCACGCAGAATCAGACAGCAGATAGGCTAGCACGCAGTGCTAGACTCAGGCAGTCAACTAGCACACATATTGGGCCGGAACCACCGATATGGATGATAGGAAATTAGTGTTCTTTTTCTATTTTGTTGTCAAAAAAAAAAAAAAAAAAAAAAAAAAAAAAAAATCCTATTAAGAAAAGAAAAAGAAAAAAAGAAATCCAGAGTACCTACTACCGTGTTAAGTGGTATGTCATAGTTACAAATCGTTCGTATATTATATCAATAAAAAATACAGTGTTATCTTGAATTACATCGATAACACTGTATGAAGAGAAAAAAAATTGACAATGAGATAGGAAAAAAAAAGTAATGAGTACGCATAATTAACAACTAGGTAGTTAGAACCATTAATGCGGCAATTATTTAATCTTAAAGTCAAAATCATACAAGTTTATTGAATGATAGATAATATATTAGTGAGGTACAAGAGTGTTGGGACTCTATATCAAACAAACATTAGTGGCTATTAACATCGATTTTCCTACTTCATCACCTCATTGGTCCATTTTCCAGTGCTGCTTCGTCAGTCAGTCAACTTCGAGAATCTCTTTGATTGTAAAATACCCTTAAATCTAACCATTTTTTGTGAAACTGGATTCACCTTAAAATTACAAAAACAAAAACTTTAATATATTAAAATTTGCAATACAATTTCAAAATAACAGTATATATTTGATAATAAGAAAATGAAACACGTCACTCTGATTAAATTAATACCCATGCATACAAATAATGTAGCGTAATTTATGCTTCCAAAATTTTTAAAATATATATATATATATATAATTATGTTGGTTTTTTTCAAGTCTATTTTCAACTATGTTAATTAATATGATGTCCATTTTGAATTCAAGTGAAAAAAATTCTCACATATTTGTTTTTATGATTTTTTCTTAAAAAGTCACATATTAATTAAACTTGCACATTACTTATATATTATACTATGCTAGTATATATCAACGCATGGACTAAACTTTATTAAGTTATTTTGAATAACAGTTAATTAATATGGATTATATTAGTTCTTGTTGTAAATTAAAAAAATGCAGAAAATAATTTGTAAAATTTAATACATTTCGAAGTTGTATTTGTCTACCAAGAACAAAGAAGTCGGCAACTTAAAAATGCAAGAAACTAAATCACATATTTTTCATAGAAATTACAATAGTAAAAGGGGAAAAAACAAACTTAGTTTTAGAGAGTTGTTTTGAACTCTCCTATGGTTACCTATAAATTACAAAAGAAATATTCAATGGACACATATTATTTAGAATAAGTTACTTTAATACAACCAGATTGTATATATATAAAGATTTCTCTCGATTTGGAGATTAGTACATTAGTACATTAAAGTAAAACTCAATTACTCATTTCTTCTCTTGAGCATTCTTTCACCAACAAACCTGACAATAACATGAAGAAAGAGGAACAAAATTTAAAAACTAGTAAAGAAATGCTTCCAAAAACTCACAATATGAATTCTTTTATCTATAAACAATTGTCAAACAGATTTTTGTCGATGAAGTCAAAATATTCAGCAAGGTATCTTAAGTAAAGAGCTTTGGCTCGAATGACTAAAGACTGGATGAGAGGTACGCAAAACTTACATTGTCGTAGTGTCAAGACTCTGCTGTCTTTTGCAAAGATCTGGGATTTAACATTTGAGTAAGATTAATATCACACGGCATAATCCAACTGAAGCTTTTAAAGAAGATGACAATATGAGTTCAACAGGAATTACAAAACACAGTTCAGTCATGTAAACAGGAATGAGAATGCACCTGATGTTTTTGTGCTTTTACATGATGAGTGTGATCATTGTCTGATACATGCTGAAAATCATATGACCGGAGACTCTCCATCAACAACCGCGAAGTGAGAACTCTTCCGATCATCCAAAATGCTTACCACAAGCTCCTGACAGTGACGTGTAAGAAATCCTCTATTGCTAGATATGCATTAGCCTCCACAACAATAGAGCTTATAACATAAACATCATCAACATTTTCGAGTTAGGGGCTGAAAAGAAATCCCTTCCAACTTAGGAGGCATTGGGTACACGTTATTGTAGGAGAATGAACAATCAAAGCTTTCAAATATGAGGTTAAATACAATACGTTGAAGTAAATCTAATTCATAGAAATTCAATGGTAAATAATAGATGGATTTCTTTGGCAGTTCATACAACACAGTTAATACCTTACTATTGTTTCTTTGGCATAAGGGTTTTGACGAAGATCAATTGAAGGGTGGAATCCTTCTGGAAGTTGTAATCGGCCAAGTTACGACCATCCTCTAGCTGCTTTCCGGCTAAAATAAGCCTTTGCTGATTGTGTCATAATAATACCTTCATTATCCTGGATCTTGGCTTTAACGTCGTCGATCGTGTCGCAGAATTCCACCTCAAGGATGATGGTCTTTACGGTGATAGTGGTAACAAAAATCTGCATTTGAAATCAACAAAACAATTAATAGGGAGATTGTAAAAACTAATCACTATTACGAAGACTTTCAACATAAGATACCGGCATGTTTAATCGCAAGGTCATTTTGAGGGTGTTCCTCCCACCGTAGAACATGCATGATCCTTAATTAACTTGCATCTGCTATATATCAAAATTTTCCTTTCTATCGAACCTAGGAACATTAAACTTGAGGGGCTTTTTGCCATCTCACATTTTTTTCCCATCTTGGCTTTGATACACTACAAAAATACAGTCATATAATGACGGTCAAATTTTTCGTCGTAAAAGGTCATAACAACGATTTTTCGATGAAAGTCAAATTGTCCTTAATCGTTAATCAAAAGTTGTTGTTAATTCGTCGTTAAATTTACCCTCCTCTTCCCTGTCCTGCCGTTACTTCCTCCGACTCTCCTCCCACTTGTAAATCTGAAGGCACAAACATTGCTACCTTCGCAAAGAACCACCCAATAGTGCCAAGAAGCTAACAGATACCCTTTTCCTATTTTCAGCATTGACATCGTCGCTATCCCCGCCTCCGCTTCATGACCTACACCTCGGGAGGATGTCGCAAGAAGTTGTAGGGCGTCTCCTGCGTTTCTGGAATGCAAGGAATGTCAAAAATGAAGGAGAGCTTATGGGCCTGCTCGATGAAAAGGCACTTGTAATTCCTCGATCTTATGTAAACAATGCAACCCGTGAAATTTCTCAGCTGTTTCATGACCAAAATGTATCTCCTCCGTATGGAGTTGCCAAGTTCAAATTATTTATCACTACATGTTGTTGGCGAACTCAGAATTTGTTTGAGCATTCAAATATAAAATTAGACGGTGTTTAGGTTCTTGCATATTCAAATTCATTCCAAGTTTTATGTTATTGCTGTAATGGCCCACTTTTGGGGCTCAAAGGAAATGAGGGATTGAACCAAAACCTTAAGGCTCAACCCGTTGAAAGGGAAAACCCTAGCCCATTCCCTATAAAAAGAGGAACACCCCCTTATTTCTGCACAAAATTCAAGATAACGAAGCTCTGTCCGCGCCCCGAACCAGCCAGCGACCGGAGACCCCCGGCCATCCACCGTCGGAGACCGCCACGCCTCCGCCGATCGGAGCCTCGCCAGACCGCCGCTGCACCTCCACCCGGAGCTGCCGTGTCTCCCCAAAAAAGTTGTCGGAGTTTCCCGATCGCTTCCGTTTTTTATCCCGAACCCCCAGTCATCGTTTACTCGATTCTTTTGAGTTCATCGCTCTCCGTTCTTCGCGTTAGTAAGGTCAGAATCTCCAGATCTCAGATCTACTCTGATCTCTCCTTCTAAATTCCAGATCTGCTTCAGATCTATGCTTCTAGATCAGATCTTATCCTTTAGAAGTTGTAGATCTAAACAGTATCACCCTCCGTATCTCTCTCTCGCTCATATATGTCTCCCGAAACCCTAAATCTATTCTTATTTTCTCTAGATCTGTTGTCTGAAACCTCAGATATGTGTGCAGGATCTCCAGATCTATCGCCGGATTCTCCAGATCTATTTCCGTTCTCAAATCTAGATGAAGGTGAGGACCGGTCGTGATCTTTTCTCAATCTATCTCAATATTGGGACATGAGTCCGTTGTTAATAGTATCTTTCCTAGGTAGTATAGATCTAGCGGATGATTTGCGTTGATGAGATTGAATGAACCTAGAATCTAGGTTATCACTTTAACCGAAAATGTTGCTTGTGATTGAAGGCTTGTCTGTTTAGATTTGTTAGGCGCCTGTGCCAGGCTTCTGTACAGGGGCACATGACTGAGACCGAAGAGGAAAAATCATGTGCTCTGAAAGTCGTCGGGGGAGGTGTGAAGCGCCTTCCCAAAGGAGAGATGTGAGATGTGGCTTACGCGCCGGTGTGGTGGTGTGTTTATGTGGAGTGATAGTTGTGTAGGTTGCGTGAGCCTTCAGGCGTGGGTGCAAGATGTTATTAGCCTTGGACTTGTTTCTTTGATGTTGTGCTTAGCTTGTGATGAGATCGTGGGTTCCTAGAGCATGCATTCACTGGGTATTAGTGTTGAACAAATTACTCAGGCCTCCTTCGTTGTTGTTTTGCAGGTAATCCCGGATAGTTACAGGGGTAGACGGACGGTGTGGTGCTTATTTTAGAAAAGTGGGTTCATTTGGTGTTTTCTTTATTTCAATAAGACTTATGTTTATCTTTCATTTCATGTTAAGACTATCTCAGCTTGGTTCGGTTTTCCTTGTAAGAATCGGGTTTTGATTTTAATAAAGTAAACCGTTTGGTTATTAAGTGTTGGATTGTTATTTATGACTTGGTTCACGGGTTTGTGGACTATGGCTTGAGAAGCCGGTGAGTCGTTTGCTGGATCCGACGGGACGGATGTTACAACTGCAGTCATTATGCAAGCTTACAAAGAACCACCTCCAAATATTTTTTGCAAAGACAAATTCTTAATCCAAAGTACTGCGGGAACAACTGATGAAGACATCACAACTAGCATGGTAATCCTTTGGAGCATCTCTATCCCGAAATCAAGTTAT
Organism: Orychophragmus violaceus; assembly: GCA_030180135.1. Taxonomy (NCBI): domain Eukaryota; kingdom Viridiplantae; phylum Streptophyta; class Magnoliopsida; order Brassicales; family Brassicaceae; genus Orychophragmus; species Orychophragmus violaceus. The sequence continues at coordinate 27,548,435 of CM058237.1, forward strand.
TTGGCCAAAGTGGAAGGGAAACACATAGAACTGAGCGTTACTCTCCTATTGCCCTCTGACTCACTTGAACTATCTCCAATTTTAGTAACAAATGGAGGCTAACCGCCAAGCAGTGTGTGTAGTTCTTTCCCACCAAATGCATTTTTGCTTAGCCTTTAATCTCATTTATTGGGTAAAGGAGTCTAGGATGGTTGGAGATGATGAATTCAAGACATCCTATGATGCAAAGGAGTTTAAAGCAACTAAAAACGGGTGTCATGGATTTGAATCTGAATGTGATCTTATTAAGTTTCATAAGGATGCAGATGATACAAGGGGGATAAAGCCAACACATAATTTGGATATTCCCCATGAATACGGCCATGGATCTTTCTGGGGATCAAGAGTTTGCTAATGGAATAACTTCATCCAACAATGTGACTTATCCTGATGAACCAAAGATACATAAGGATAGAGACGTTGTCCAGCTGCAGAAAATCAAAGCATTGGATGTGTATAAGTTGGTTAAAGACAATGAGGAGATGAAGTTCCAAATCATTGCATGGGTACAATTTTCTAAGCACTGTTAAATGTCCTAAGGAGTTAAAAACATCGCAGGCTGATTCAACCATTTCAAAGCCAATGGAGGAGCGTTCTATAGGCTCCCAACATAGACAAAGCTTGCGAAAAAATCTAGAGATCAGCTGGTAGTGGATCTGCCTCTCCATATGTGTGTCTTCCTATAATCTTCTTCTCACTCGCCTAAATAGCTGATTATTTTTCGTTTTTCCGATTACATTTGCCTAAACGTAAGAGGTTATGTTGACGTTGGCTAGATCAAGAGGTGGAAAGTAGATGAAGAAGATCCGTTTCATTTGTTTTATGCATTCCGTTTTTATATGACAAAAACGTAAAAATATTTAATTGGATACGTAAAAGGCTTATATATGTTAGATCTATCTTTTACTTCTTCATGTTTAGGTGAAAAAGGGAAAATCTTTAGCCGATGAAGACAATGAAAGACAAGAAGATTATGTTATTATTCGTTTTAAGAGTTTTAAGACAAAAGGGACAAGCTTTATCTCAAATTTAAGAGTTATCTATAATTCGTTTTTCATTTTGTTCAGTTTGTCCTAATTTCCTTTAACTCACTAAAGATGTTGTTAAAAATTATCACTGCAAAGAAGTAATTTATTAGGATAAGGAAATATCCTCCGCACACCCTCCGCTTTACTCAAGAATAAAACTCCGTTTGGAAAACTTTATGGACATGCGCCAGGTACCAGCATCTGAGAGTCTTTGGGTGCTTAGCATACACTCACAATACAGATACTAAAGGAGATAAGTTCGCCTCTCGAAGTTCCAAATGCATGTTCTTAGGTTACCCGTATGCAAAGAAGGGTTGGAAGCTTTATGACTTAAAAAAGAAGAAGATGTTCGTATCTAGAGATGTAATCTTTCAGGAGAAAGAGTTTCCCTTCACCACGATTGGAACTCCACCGGTCTCGGAAATACAAAGGTTGACACCTCCTGCTGTTCAGACAACGGAGACTGAAACGATCGATCACAATCTGAACCTCAGTACAGAACAACCAGCTGTGGAACAGACAGCTGAAGTAGTACCGCCACACATTGCGATCGATGACATTGTGATCATGACACCAATTGAGACTACGGAAATCAACTGATAATACAATCACACAACCCGACACACAGCTCGGTCGTGGTCTTAGAAACAAGCAACAACCAACTCTCCTTAAAGACTACTTTGTTGGCACAATCTCGGTTAAAGATCCTCTCTCTCTCTCTCTCTCTCTCTCTCTCTCTCTCTCTCTCTCTCTCACAACGTTTTCACTCGCTTCGCAACCACCCTCAGGTTCGTTATATCCCATCTGTAACTTTGTGTCCTTTGATAAATTTTCTCCACAGCATCGTAGCTTCCTTACAGCTCTGTCAGCTAACGTAGAGCCACAATCCTTTAATGAGGCTATGAAGCATGATAATTGGATACGAACAGTTGAATCAGAATATGGCTCGTTGAAGAAAATAAGACATGGCGCCTTGAGGAGTTGCCACCAAATAAGAGAGCCCTTGGATGCAAATGGTTCTTTACGACGAAATACGAATCAGATGGCCAAATAGAACGGCATAAAGCTAGATTGGTGGTACTTGGTAATCATCAAAAAGAAGGGGTCGACTTTGATGAAAATTTCGCACATGTAGCAAAAATGACCACGGTTCGTGTATTTTTGGATTTTGCAGCAAAACATAATCATGAAGTTCATGAGATGGATGTTCATAATGCTTTTCTCCATTGCGATTTACATGAAAAGTATATATGAAACTTCCACAAGGATTTAAAAATCAGGAGAAACAAGATTGTGTCGTCTTTTGAAATCCTTATACGGTTTGAAACAAGCTCCGAGGTGTTGGTTTGCTAAACTATCTGATTCTTTGACCACGTACGGATTTACTCAAACAAGGTCTGATTATTCATTGTTTGCTTACAACAAGAATAAGGTCTCTCTTCGCATTCTAGTCTACGTGGATGACTTGATAATCAAGGGAAATTCATCGGAAGATATAAAAACTTTCAAGACCTACTTGGCTACTTGTTTCTATATGAAGGATCTTGGCTTAGTAAAATATTTTCTTGGTCTTGAGGTGGCAAGAAGCTCGGCTGGGAGTTATGTCTGCCAACGGAAGTACGCTTCCGACATAATTGAAGAAGTGGGGATGCGCGATTGTAAGCCGGCGGGCTCTCCGATTGACCAAAACCATAAATTGGCGTTGGCTGTAAGTCCTTTACTTGTGGATCCAGAAAAATACAGACGACTCATAGGACATTTCATCTATTTATCCGGGACACAGCCCGACCTCACATACGCCATTCATGTGTTGTCATAGTTTATGCACAGTCCAAGGGCAGAACATTGGTTAGCGGCTATAAAGGTTGTACGGTACTTGAAAGGTACTCTTGGACAAGGCATATTACTACGATCAGATCCATCTTTTCACCTTACAGGATGGTATGATTCTGACTGGGCTGCAAGCCCATTAACTCGACGTTCTTTGACGGGCTGGATTGTACAATTTAGTGAATCACCTATATCATGGAAGCAATAATTTTAAGTCTTATAAACATATACATATTAATTATTGGCTAATTATACATATACTTAGTAATAAGTAATAACCAATAAGTTCTTACTATCTCAGTATCCGCCAAGTTTGTTATCGGCTGAACGGACCAAGGCCCCATTGTGGGCTAATGTTACTAAAGCAAAAAGGCTAATACTAATTGCAATTGGTCCTTCTAGTCTCAATCTTCTTTTTTTTTGTTTTTTTTAAAAGTCTCAGCAGAAGTTAGAAAGTCAAAAACACCTGTTATTGCTTTTTATGCAACTGCCCAAGGAAGTACAACATTTGGACTTGCACTCTTTTCCTTTCGATCTCACGAGTTGTGAGAGGAAATGGAGACGAAGAAAGAAGAAGAGTGTTAGAGGAGCTCTCAGCTCAGAAAACACGATTGATGGAGAAGAATATCAAATAATTTCTTATTAATGAAGATAATGTTCGGTACTTAATTACTTTATATATCAGTAATTAATCTCGGTTTACACATTATACCAACATATTACATGGTTATTGATACTAAACCAAAATCTAATTTTGCCATATATATTAATATTCCCCCTCAAGATGGAAAGAATATTGAATGTAATGACATTTTGCTTATAAAAGATTTAAAAAGAGCTGGATAAAGAGGCTTAGTAAATACATATGCCAATTGATGCTCAGTGCATACATGAAGCGTCTTGATCAAACTACTCACAATCCGATCTCTTACTGGTGACAGTGCAACTCAACATGTTTAGTCCGCTCGTGGAAAACTGGATTGTTGGCAATGTAGATGGCTGCTGTTGAATCACAGTAGAATGCCACTGGTTTGGACTGAGGAGCCAACAATATAGAGAAGATTCATGATCCACACAACCTCTCGGACTGCAACAGACATTGCTATGTACTCAGATTCAGCTGATGAATGAGAGACAACATCATATTTCTTAGACTTCCAAAATGAGTGATGGTCCAAGAAACATACAAAAACCATAAGTAGGACGATATATGTACAAGATCCTCAATTTGCATTTGTCTTTCAAAGTCAAATCATAAGATGCAGATTAAAAAGACCCAAACCAATAGTTACTTTAAAATAATGAACCACTTTGTAAGCTGCTTGAGGGTGAGTATTAGTAGGTGCTGAAGCAAATTCACATAACTTGTTGACTAAAAATGTGATATCAGGTCTTGTTATGTTCAAACACATAAGTCGTCATACTAGTCTCCTATAAACATATGGATCTTCAAGCAGTAGTTCTTTTGTTCCATCAAGCAACTTTGCATCAAGATTGAGTTTGCTACTAGGCTCCATAGGAATTTTTTACAGTTTACATGCCATTAAACATGTTTCTTCCAGTAATTCCAGAAGATACTTTTGTTGTCAAAATACATGCCTTTGCTTGATCTTGCAATCTCAAGACCAAGGATGTATTTGAGAGGTCCAATATCATGGAGTTTGAAAGCCTCTTCCATTTTGGACTTAAGGATGTTTACCTTGTGATCATGATTTTTTGAAATGATTATATCATCAACATACACTAGAACTGAAATGTACTTGACATAAATATTCTTTACAAATAAAGTGTGATTAGTATGAGATTTGTAAAAACCAAGTGACATTAGAGTTGAACTGAACTTGAGAAACCACTATTGTGAAGCTTGCTTTAATCCATACAAGTATTTGTTTAGTTTTCAAACTACAATGACCGGCAATGATTCCCTTTTTCTTGGTGTATATCATGGTGGCAAGGTCATATATATTTTCTCCTTTAAGTCACCATTTAGGAAAGCATTTGAGATACCCAACTGCATAAGACTCCAATTATTTGCAGTATATACAACCAAAGAGTTTTCATGGTTGTCATCTTAGCTACGGGTGATAAAGTATCGACAAATCAACACTTTCTTGTTGTTGAGTATATCCTTTAGCAACCAACTCGCTTTATAACATTCAAGAATTCCATCTGAATTCATCTTAACCTTATAAACCCAACAACATCCTATGGCATGTTTATCCGGAGGCAAAGAACATATAGTCCAGGTTTTTCTACTCTCAAGAGTTATTAATTCTTCATTCATAGTTTTCAGCCAATCATTAAATTTCTTTGCTTGAGTAAACGAAGATGGTTCTGGATGAAGAGGCAAAGAACATATATACGATTCATATTCCTCTGATAACTTAGCATAGGAGACATATGCAGAAAGAGGGTAAGGTAATATTGTATCAGTAAGATTGCAGAAAAACTCATTGAGGTAGGATGAAGGTTTTGATAAACGCTTGGTTCCTTCTTGCTCGTTTTGAATGACTTCAGTCTGAATAGAATCATGATTCCATGCATCATTAGTAACTGAATATGTTTCATTAACATGGAGTCATGGTGAAAGAAACCATCATATGATTCAGATTGGTCTTTCATGAAAGGAAAGAAATCCTCATGAAAGACAACCTTCCTAGATATATGAATTTTATTGGTCTTCATATCCAGGAGTTTATAACCTTTGTATTAATCCGTATATCCCAAGAAAATGCATGGCTTAGACCGTGGTTGAAACTTATGTCGATTCTTCGAAGATGTTGACATATAAGCAAGACAACCAAAGACTATAAGTCCACTGTAATCTACTTTCTTTGATGTTAGAACTTCGAAAGGTGTCTTGTTATTCAGAAATGTATGGCTAATCTATTGATAAGGAAGACTTCAGTAAGGACACAATCTCCTGAATATTCCAAAGGGATTTGTGCTTAGAACATCAGAGATCTAGCCACATTAAGGATATGTTGATGCTTCCTTCCAACCACTGAGTTTTGCTTTGGTGTTTTGGGGCAAGAGTGGTAAGAAGTAATACCCTTGTGTTTGTAGAGTTCTTTGAATCTCAGTTCTGGCGCATTGTCTGATCTTACACCTTTAACAACAACCTTATACCAAGTTTCTAACATCTTCAAGAAGTCTGAAAACATTGTGATCAACCTCATCCTTTATGCGAAGCAAATAGATCCAAGTAACCCTTGTATGATCAACATTAATCGGGAGGAAGTATCTATATCCTTCAAGTGTTTGAGACTGAAAAGGGACCCCAAAGGTCAATATGAATTAAATCAAAAGCTTCTCGCATATATTGTTATGAGATAATAAGAAATATGTTTTTTTGCAAGATGGCATATTGAAAAGTGAAATGGAGTTTTATTCTTTTGCTCAAAACAAATTACATCAATGAGAAAATTAATCTTTGAATGGAAGGATCTCCTAACCTATTGTGCCAGAGATTTGAGTCAACTACAACATTCAAACAAAATTTCTGTGTAGAAGAATTTTTGTAATAGTAGTCGTGTCTAGCACATATAGGTTGTAAATCTGATCACCCTGTCCAATAATCAATCCCTTGATATGATCTTGTATCATGCAAGAAATTTAATCAAACACAATTCGATATCCCATATCTCTTTTCACCATACTAACACTCATAAGGTTCAGTTAAAAATCAGGAATAAACAGAACATTGTTCAGAATAAGTTGATTATTCAACCTAATTCGTTATATTCCTACAATCTTGATTCCTAAACCTATTGGAAGAGTGACTGAGGCATTCAATGAAACCGGCAAACTTTCAAACAGTTTCTTATCACAAGCCACATGATGTGTAGCTCCAGAATCCACTATCCAAGAGTCAGAAGCCAAGACGTTTCATGTTGCTTTCAAAATATCTAGAAAACGAAGTTGTGGAAGAGGAGCAAGCCATACCAGGTAATGCAGTTATGGTAGCACCAAAAGTAGAAGCAACTGAGGATGTATTGGGATTCTGTGGTTGATGGGAGTTAAAATAAGCAATCACACCTTGAATTTGATATTTTGTAAGACTGGCGACCATAGTCGAAATACTGTTATCCTCAGTATTTGAATATTTAAGAGTGAGCTGGGCTACCATTGGTTTTGCCTAAGAAGCTTGTTTGACTGATGATTGCTTCTTCTCAGATTTAGCTTTTGTTTGTGTTTGAAGTCTACAAGATATACATATATCGTGTAACAACTATCTGTTGTATGACCAGTATAACCATAGTGAGTGCAACTCGGCTTGCTCAGCTTGTTCGGATGATAGCTTGAGTGGGCATCATTTAGTGAAACCGGCTGATCTTGGATTGATACTTAAAATGCTAGAGCATTCTGAACCAAAGTTATGTTCCTTTGTCTATAATCTTGATCCAATAGGTTGTATATTTCAGACAGCTCATGAATGTTTTTTTCATTATTATTTGGCTTCTAATGACGGCATAAGATTCGTTAGATCCAGCCAAAAATTTAATGATCTTTGAATGCTACGCTTTCTTGTCAGTGGATTTACAACAATCACAACAATGAAATGTTTATACACAGTTAGCTCCTTCCAATTCATCCCATAGTGTCTTCATAGTAGTGTAGTAGGTCGCAAGATCATTGAACCGTGTTGTAGTGATCAAATCTGTTGAGTTAACTGATAGGATCTTGGAAGTTTAATTTATGATATGAAACCGCATTTGTAAATCTTTCCAGATTTCGGAGCCACCATTGAATCTTAGAATGCTCTTTTAAATCTGTTACGAAACAGAGTTCAACAACCAAGACTTCACCATGGAATTGCATCTAGGCCATATCCTGAAGCTAGGATGAGAATCATTTGGCCTAACTACTATTACAACGATAAATGCAGATTTGTTCTTCGCACCTAACGCTATGGACATTGCTATATGCCAATTATCATAATTCGTTCCATCGAGTATCTCGGAAATGAGCAAGACTTCGAGATTGTCTCCATTTGTAAGGTAGAAAGGAGAATGGATGCTATTTGGTGATTCAGTCGCGATGAGTTTATTTAGTGATGACGAAGCTTCCGGAACCACATTCTTCCTCTTTGTAGGTGTGATTTTGTTAACCTGCTTCGATATCTTTCGTCCGATCACCATTGGAGTAATCCCAAGTTTTACAGTTTTTGTAATGCGAAATTATTGAATCTTTGACAAGAAATCAAAGAAATCTTTCGCGAAGAAAAATCAATCGGTAGAATCGCCAATATGGTTAAGGTCGAAAAGAAAAGAGAAGAAAGAAATCAGAAGGATCAATTTTGAAAAAGGTTTTATCTTCTCTGCTTTGATACCATATTAGTATAGTCCTAACTTATACCCAAAAGCTTGCTCATGAGTGGAGGATTTTCACACACTTATATATTTCCCAAGAACTTTTGTCCTAACTAATTTGGGTGATTTAATACACCTTCTCAAGATGTGGGTAAGAAAGCCCAACATCTTGGACATACCACAACAAGATAGGCCACATATACAAGCTATATAGTTAGTGATTTTTTTATGGGAAATCATCTTTTGTGCTTAACCATTGGCTATGATACAATGTTAGAGGAGCTCTCAGCTCAGAGAACACGATGAAGAAGAAGATCAAATCATTTCTCATTAATGAAGATAATGTTCGTTACTTACTTTATATATCAGTATGTAATCTCGGTTTACACATTGTAACGCATAACATGGTTATTGATACTAAACCGAAATCTAATTTTCCATATACATTAATAAAGAGGCTTTTGTCAGAAGAATATCATGTCTGAAAAACGAACAAGACATGAAGAGAATCGAGGAAACAGAGGATTTCTTCATTCTCGATTTTGATCCTTTTGATTCTTTCGACGTCAAAAAGCTATCCCTTTCCGGTGATATTGAAAGTGGTAACGTTCTGGCTATTATCCAAGAGACAAGCCAGGTTTGAGTTTTGAAATTGAGGGTTTAATAAGAGGGTCATTTATATACTTTTTTCTTTCTTATTTTAGTTTTGAAATTTTGATGGATTCTCATTGAACATGTGGCTTGTAGAGATTAACCACATCCAAGACATCTTTGCTTGAATGTTCCCTTTGTTCAACTCCTAATGCAACCCATTTCCATCTGGTAGTTACTTCTCTCTCATTCTTAAAGGATTTAAGGAAAAGAGAAGTATGAGATGGATTAACTTGGTGTTCAAGTCTTCGTTGAAACTGTCTTTTTCTCACGGTAATTATTTTAACTATAGACATCGAGATGAATATATGCAGTGTTATTGTTGTGTCTGTGATAAGCCTGCTCCTTGTGCACAGTGGATGTCTTCGCATTGCAATGCTTCAGCGGACTCTATGGAGCCTAATTTACCCACACCTATGAGAGTTGGGGCTTTTACGACCACTCCAAATAAGATACAGTCTCTTTCTCCTTTTTCACATCTTTTAATTGACTAGTACTAATCAGTTTAAGATTGTTATGTGTGTGTATGTGCTCTATTAATGTTCGAAATGCATTTTCTCAGCTGAATTGTTGCTTGCTGAAAGATTTTGGTACATACCTACGTAATAAGAGTTATATGTGCGGTGAACATGAGTCGATTTCAAAGTCCCGAGTAAAGCAATTTTGTATAAAAGACCTAACTTTCAACTAGGAGCTTCTTAGGATAGCGTCTTATGGACGCAAAGACGTGACGGTTCGCCGGATTCGCAGAGACGTGTAATGTTGATGGCATCTTTCTTGGGTTTGAAGAGCGACGGCTTGTTTGCCTTGTTTGTCCCCTGTATTAAACGGTTCCATTAAGGTTGTGATTTGACAGTATTTCCAGAAGCGTAAACGTCAAATCGGTTTATGAGACACAAATATAGAGTAACTGGAAGAAAGAAAAGATGGATTTTTTGGCGCCAAAACTTAACACATAGTTTTACCTAAGATATTATTTTTACGGAATTTGGAAATAGTTTTACTTTTTATGGTTTTTAGTTTATTTAGTATTACATAATGTAAAATTGTGTTTATGTAGTTTTACAATTGATATAAATCGTTTAATATGTATAATACAATAACTTGTTTAAAATATTCATTTTTAAATTTTATTTATTTATTTGGTTTTTAGTTACAAAATGATCTTAAAATTATAAGATCAATATAGTGTTGTTTCTTTCATTATATGTCCATTTAGTCGATTACATATAATGACTAACTTATAAATATGGTAGTTTTATGTTGATTAATTTAGATTTTGTTAGTATGATACTTGCTATTATAATTTTACAAATTTCACAATTTTCATAGTAATACTAGTATTACCAGTATTAACATTCATCAATCAAATATGTAATAGTTCTACTAGTTATAGATAGTTCTACTATCGCATTAACATTAAAATTGGTTCGGTTTCGGGTTTTAATTTACATACAGTGCACTACGATTCAAATCCAATGAGTCCATAAAATGGTAAACACGAATTTAGAGTCCTAGTCGACCCAAAACAATAGTAAACCACAAATTTAGAGTCTGAATCGACCCAAACCAATGGTAAACCGAGTCATAATTGACCCAAACCAATGGTAAAACACGAATTTAGAGTCTTAATCGACCCAAAACAATGATAAACCACGAATTTAGAGTCCAAATCGACTAAAAAAATGGTAAACCAAGCCCTAGTCGACCCAAAACAATGGTAAACCCCGAACTTAGAGTCTGAATCGACCCAAAACAATAGTAAACCAAACCCTAATCGACCCAAAACAATGGTAAACCAAGTCTGAATCGACCCAAACAATTGTAAACCATGAATCAAATCCGATAGACCTCAATTTGCAAACACAACGCAATTCCAAGGATCTAGATTCTGACGACGGCGATTGAGAATGACGGCGGCAGCGGCGGAGCTCCCTGAATCACGCTGGTTCGCGAACCCAACTCCGGTTCCGGTTCGAGAGCCGCTCGAGGAGCGGGTGATAAGATCGGATCGGGCGGTTGGTCAGATTTGTTTATTTGTTTTAATAATTTTTGTTTTTTCAAATCAAGTAAGCAGGAGGGGAAAATTCTTCTTTCAACATTTTTTTGAATCAAAAGGGATATGAAAAATTAAAAAGGATAACCGAGATTTCTATTTCGCTAATAAGAATATATCAGACCATTTCTCCTGTAAATCGTATCCTACAAAATCATCAAATCTCTATTTTCATATCTAAATTGTGTATACGTGTATGTAATGTATGTAATGATGAAAAAAATCAGTTTAACTATCACCACAAAAATATGTGTCAGGCCTATCTCTTTTGAAAGATTACAAAAATATTTGTCTTTATTAGACCTATCTCTTTTGGTTAGTGTAGTTCATTTAATAGTTCTTGGTTCTTAGAAAATGTATAAATATGGAAGAAATTTGGATTTTTGGCATGGAAATTGATCCTATACTGATTTTGAGCTTGTGAACTAATTTGATTCCAACTTAACCGTTTTCAGATGGGAAAACTTTTCAAACTCTTTAAAGGTGATAACAACCAATGGAACTTTTCATAGTTCGCGAGGATGCGTTCTTCGAATCTCTCCGATCCATTTGTTTGCAAGAGGTTTTTTATTGAGGAGACGATCCCAGTTGTTTTGACTTACCAACTCTAATGGATCCTTCTGCTAAAAGAAAAGGACTGCCGATCAGAATTCTAACAACAAAGGATGTCGCTCTGCTCATAGGTGTTAGAGTGTGGTATCAGGAGCTAACCATATGTAATCGTTGGAATGAAGAAAGTTGCCAGACATCAGTTTTAGTGCAGGTTTACATTCTCTTTTGGTGGTATCTCTTATGTTGCCATATTAGGATATCACTGCAGATGTTGAGTTTGAATGTGAGAGCAATTTTTGAGTGATATCGCGTTTTTTAGATCTTGCGATTTACTAAGATTCGTGAATAATAATGACTGAGTTTCTTGGGTATTAGTGTATTAAGCCGTTCTTATCCGTAGAAGGAGTTAAAAACGAGCTCAAATCGGAAGTAGAAAATTTTTACGTGCTTTTCGCCGATATTCACCGATTTTTGCAAAGCCAGATTTCATAATGAAATATGGTTGTCAACAGGGGTCTAGTTTTTTCATTTGACTTTTTTATGAGACTTCACAATGATGTCTCAAGCTCTCCTTTGAAAATAAAAAAACTGAGTTGAGATTTCAAAATGAAGTTTTGGTAAAAGTGTCTAGTTTTGCATCTGGTCATAAGAAAAGTATTTTTGTCTCTCAAAAAGGGGGGTTAATTTTGTATTGACCGGAACGAGAACATTTTATGAGATTTCGGTCAGAAATCTCCGCAGAAAAAGGGTTTAGCTTTTGACCAAAATTTCAATATATTAAATTTAGACAAAATTTCACAATGAAGTCTGAAACCGTCGAAACATGGGAGACATCAAAATGAAGTCTATAAATTTTAAGGAATTACTCTGGTCAAATGCAAGACTAGACCACTTTAGTTAGAGACTTCACAATGAAGTCTCAACAAAAAGTCAAAGTTGTGGTCAATTGCAAAACTAGACCATACCTTTTTGGTGAGACTTTCTTTGAAGTCTCTAATTTCGTAGACTTAACGATGAAATCTCATAAATAATGAGACTTCTTCATGAAGTCCCAAACGTAAGGACACTGCATCGTGAAGTCTCCGAGAAAATTCAAAGTTGTGGTCAATTGCAAAACTAAACTAATTAGACTTCATCGTGAAGTCTCTTGGAAAGTAAAATCTTTGGTCAAATGCAAAAATAGACCCTTGTTGAAAATTCATGATGAAGTCTCTGACAAGACGCTTACGAGAATTCAGAATAAAGTCTGGTGTGAGATTTCTTCGTGAAGTCTCAAATGTTTATTGTAGTAAAAAACATGTGTTTTAGTTATGGCTTTTTTTGTTCTATAAGTTTGAGCTATTTTGACATAAGTACTTTTAAATTCTTTTTCTTAAGCATAAGCTTAATTCTCAAGACTTCACAACAAATTCTGGCTGGAGTCTTCTTTGTTAAGTCTGGTGTACAATCTTTTCAAAAAATGCATTTTTAGCTTATTTCTTTTGTATTTTTGATATTTAATCTTTTGGCATGTGCATTGGTTACTGTTGTTGTAAATGTATGAGTTTCATAACTCGATGTGTTATATTCTATCTTAGATTGATTATATGAATTTATGAATTTACACTTATTTATTACGATACTTCACGGTAAAATCTTATTTCTTAACTGAATCAACTAAGTCAAAATATTCCGAGATAAACTGAATCGAAATAGTAATAATCAGATATAAACTGAATCAACATAGTAGTAGTAGTAACCAACATACAACATAATTAAAAAGTTCCTTTTCCTCATCAAAACCAGCAGTGAGCCAAGCCGATAAGTAGTCTGTGATAACATTTTAGAAGAAGAGTGACTCATAGGTCCAAAAGCATTTGTCGCACATATGTTTGCCTTTCCAACTTTCATCCCACTAATTGAGACTCATACCCATTGCAGCACATCTACATTTGTAAAGGTCCTCGACGTCTAGACTTTCTTGCTTCTAATAGAATATAGCATGAAATCTCTGGACACAAATGTCCAGCTCTCCTGATGATATGAATTTGTACTCGACTGGAAAATTTACAGTCGAATACACGCCCACTGTTCATCACTTCTTCTTATCCATTAAAAACCCTAAATTGCATTGAGTAGGCGTATACACCCATTTCCCATCACGCTGACCTCCTTATCATAGCCTCTCCAAGAATCCATATAGAGGGGAAAATGCATGAAAATAGTCTATAATTTTTGTCTTTCTGTAGGTATATGAAAAGAGACATACCTCGGAGGAGTAGAGAGGAGGGATTACCACTTTGAATATATCTACTCGATTAGCTGCCTTCGAAATTGTGGGTGACATCAGATATTTAAGTCCATGTTATATTAGAAGAAGTGGAGAGACTTGTAGAATTCAGGACATTAACCGATTTACCTCAAGGTCTGCATGTTGCCTTCCCCCAGCATTGTGTTTTAAGCCTAGACCATCAGGATCTCCAACCGTCTTGAGTAAGATTTTTTTTTATTGGATTTCGTTGGAGAGTTTTGAAATCATGATGTTAATTCCAAAGAAGAATTGAGAGAAGTTTCAAAGATAATTATAGAGGAAAATGACCCAAGAGTCGCAACTGTTGAAGTCTCGGTATTAATTAGTAGTCGCATCGTTTCGAAATCTCAATCAAACAAGTAATGGCTTGAGACTTCTATGTGAAGTCTCATTACTAATTAGTAGTCGCAAAGTTTTAAATCTCAAATCTCAACCGAATTAATGTTTGAGACTTCACTGGATAGTCTCATTATTAATTAGCTATTGCATCGTTTCAGAATCTCAATATGAATTAGCAGGGCATCTTTTGAAATATCATTATTAATTAGCTGTCGCATCGTTTCGAAATCTGCGACTCTTCGTCACACTGTATTATGAAACATCACTGTGAAGTCTGAGATTTCAAACAGAAGTCTCATAACACAAATGCAATGAGACATCAACATGTAGTCCTTTGTCATCCTGAATTCCAGTTTTTTTTTTTTTTTTTTTTTTAGTTTGGCAATTTCATACTTTGTGTCTTATATTTGGTATTCATTAATTTCATTATACATGTTAGAAAAATAAATATTATTACCACGACGAACCCTAAAATCCAAATGAATCTTATTTACGTCTACCAGACTTCAGTTTGAACTCCCATTGCGAGACTTCATTTTGAAGTCTCATTACCCTAAACTCTTAAATAAAATATGTTCAATTTGTTTTTGTTAACAATTCCTAATAAATACTTATATCGAACATCAAATTAGTCTAATATAATCCAAATCTAGCAATTATATGCAGTTACATCATTTTATATCAAAATCATATCAACCCTAAGTCAGACCCTAGAGATACATACATGTATTCCAACCTATCATCTCTCAGACAATTAACCTATTATGCCTTTCTAAAGATGATTTACATAACATGGTTGAGTTTTATGAAATTTTATAAAAATTTAATTTATAAAGTTTATATTTGATTAATATTAATAAAAATTTTAATCAATTTTTATTATTTATATAATTTAAATATAAGATTAATTTACTACATCGGAAATGAGACTCTCATCACGCGAGAAAGTCTTTTATTTATTTTTTGGCAACAAGAACATAACTCTTAATCTTCCATATTGGTGGCTCCAGGCCAACATGAACACTCGCTAACGGCCTGAGAAGAGCACTATGTGCTAATCTTAATGCTGTCACATTTCTAGTCCGAGAAATATATTTGAGATCGAATGTCGTGAAATAATATTTTATTCGCTCGAACTCCTCCAAGCGGATTGAGAAAGCTGGTCATTTTCCTGGTTCATAAACTAAATTAAACAATTTTGAACAGTTCATTGCAAACCTAATGTGAGACTGTTGAAAAAACTTCATACTTTCCATAGGCCATATTAGGACATTAGTTTCCGCCCGAAGAGGAGACAAACTTGTCTTGATATTCATCGCTCCCATCATCACATTTACGCCTCCTTCATAGCAATTATACCACCCTTGTTTAGAAAAAGGATCTCCCTCATTCCATGATCCGTCCACAAAACACCATTGACCCTTCTGATCAAAATAATTTCATGCGTTCCTGAAACTGATTGCCAAATGAAATTTCTTTATTTTGGTGGACATTTTAACTTCCAAGAGAATTCTTTGAGGCATTTAATATCCAATCCCAATAAAGAAGTACTCACGACACTATCCGGAACATCTCTTTTTGTACGATAACCTGATTTAACCGTATATCTTCCAAATTTTGTGTAATGGCATCCACTAGAATTTAGTAGATTCAGCCGACTAAACGGGATGCTCTCAATCACTGGCGAATCATAAGGACCGATAATCATCTCAATCAGTTTTTTATTCCAAACATGATGTTGTTGATCAATCAATTGGTAAATTGTAGTTAAATTTTGTGTCGTGTTCTCTTTTTTTTTTTTTTTTGCTGGTCTCGGGCGATAGGTTGTGAGCCAGGGATCATTCCATATTGAAATGGATTCCCGTTTCCAGCCTCTTAATAAGTCATTGTTAACCAGAGATCTATATGAGATAATACTTTTTCATCCATAGGATGGTGAGTATGATCTTATCGGATCACACATAGAATTAGTCTCATTACCCTAAACTCTTAAATCAAAAAAAAAAAATATATATATATATATATATATTTTTTGTTAACAATTCCTAATAAGTACTTATATATAACATCAAATTAGTCTAATATATTCTAAATCTAACAATCATATGCAAATACATCATTTTATATCAAAATCATATCAACCGTAAGTCTAACCCTAGAGATATATACATGTATTCCAACCCATTATCTCTCGAACCCAAAACCTATTATGCCTTTCCAAAGCCAATTTACATCACATAGTTTAGTTTAATTAAAATTTATAAAAATATAATTTATAAAGTTCATATTTGATTATTATTTAATTCAGAATAAAAATTGGCAATCAAAATTTTTTTTATTTACTTAAATATATAAGATTTAATTACTATATGAAATTTCACTGTGAAGTCTGAGATGAGACTTCGTTATGAAGGTTGGAACGGTAATTCCGATTTCTGATTTTTTTTTTCTTTTGCAAATTAGGGGGTAAACGTAATTTTCCTACCATATTATCTAGCTTTGCATTTCTTTCAATTTGAGGTCTACTTTGCACTCAAAATCAATTTGTGGTTTAGTTTTAGCAATTCTTCCTAATGTTTCCATATTTTAAGTTCAGCATGGATTTTACCTGAATCCAGTTGGGATCTCAGGCCAAAGTTTAAGTTGTCATTGATCTTCAGGTTAAGCACTGAGTTACCAATACAAGAAAACATCATTTTTCACGAATGCATTTTTAATCGCAGAATAGTCGGTAATCGGGGTTTAACGACAAAAATACAACTAAATATGGTAGTCGTCAATCCATAGTCGATAAATCGTATAATCGTATTATTGGTCGGCGAGGTACGACTATTTATACGACTAACATAGGTAATCGTAAAATAGACGTAGCGCTGCTGGAAGATATAAAGACTAATTTGAAACTACTACAGCGACATTTGTGCGACTATAAATGGATTCCAGATTAATATGTGATTGTATAGTATAGTCAGATAGTAGTCGTAAATATTAGCCACTATGTCGTGACTGGATAACGACCATTTTGACTACTATCCCACGACTAATTTGAACATCCATATACGATTATGGTAATGATCTCGCCACTATGTAGCGACTGTTATGTGACTGACTAGTATAGTCACGATTTAGTCGTAGAGTATGGTGACGTTTTGGTGACTCTTCAGTGACACATTACGAACTATTCAACGTCTATTCTAACGACTATGCAGCAACTACGCGGGATATCCAAATACCATTAATTGACGACTCTTACGTTTGCATGAAAATAAGAATTTGGTATTATTCAATTTGTCAAATTAACGATTTGGTAATTGGTGATACTTCAATTTGAATGATACAAGAAATGTAAAAGGCATTTCCTTCAAAAAAACATTGATAAATTTAATAGTTTTGTGGTGCATATATACAAAACGATTATCTACATATGCAAACTCCATTATTAAGAAGTTTCGAATTAATACACCAAAAAAGAAGTTCGGTAGGAAGAGCGACAAGTAACATATGCAGCAGATGAAGTTAAGTTGTACATGTTGGGAGACGACCGTCTGTGTTGGCTGTTGGCCAATGAGTATGAAGGAAGTCAAAAAAATGTGGATCACTTTCCCGCAGATACTTTTCTACCAAGAAAGGTACTCAATCTTTTCCTTCTGCTCATTCGCAAATCGGGCGTGATCTACTTTACGAGCAGTCTGCTCTTCGATTTTACGTTGAGATTCCTTTAATTGGTCTTGCATGGCCACAAAACCTGAAGAGTCTCTCAGCTGCTTGCGCTTGCCCCTCAGAAGAAACTCGTGGAGGCTTCCAATTCCATAAGGATTTCCTCGTCTATCGTTCTCAGTAATATAATTAAAGACAGTCCGTAAAACACGATAAAATAAAGAACATAACATGACTTTATAAATGTGAATTGTGAAAAATATTACTTTACCTGAAGGAAGATGTTCTCATATTTAACATGTGAGAGTTCTCGATGTCTCGAAGCAGCACCGTTCGAAACTTCTGAAGTCTCTATATCAGATCTAACAACTTATCATCTATGATCTTTTGGAAAGTTGCAGCGATTTTCTCTGCCTTCCGATCAACAAACGTACCGTCTGCCTTTGTATGTGTCCTGACGAATACCTCACCAATATGAACATGTCTTCCATATTCCTCTTCCGGCAGTGTTATACCTCAAACAAGGATTATTACAGAAATTTCTAGTTGTAATTCTTCCAATCAACATTTATATAATAAAGGTTACTTGCCATCAGAGACTCATAATCTATAGATAAGCATAACTCATAAGAAAACCAACAGTCAGATTCATAAACAAACTAGAAGGTTTAAAAACACACCATTGTGAAAGGCATAAGACAAGAACAAAAAAAACATATAAAGAATATCAACAACTGAAGAAACAGTACATGACAATAGCCATACCAAGTCGTGTTTAGCATCGGTGCGGGAAAGAGTACGGTGGTAAACGATTCCCTGCCTGGCACCTGAAGCAGAGAATTCAGAGCCCAAAGTTTGTCCTCCTCGAGTTCCGGTAAAACATGAAGATATTCGTCGAGGAAGTTGTGACCTTCACAAGATGGATGACTCTGAGCCTGATATTGGTAAACTGGTGAATGTGGGGCGTTCTCAACAGGATTATGGTTGTTTTCGACTTCTTCTGACACCGGCGAAGCTACGACTTCTGGTTGATTAGTAGTCGAGTTCTGGAATAGTTGTCTTGGCGGAGGATAGTCCTGTACATTGGGTACTGACGCTGATGTTTGGGGGATAACTGGATTTTTTTCTGGGCGTTGAGTGGTCTGAGTCGGAGGAGCAACGGGATGCGGGGTGAAGGTGTATTGTTTTAGCAAAGGGCTCATTGTTTTCTTCAGACCACTGGGTTTGGACCCAACAACTCTCTGAGTGACGTTTGGAGTGGATAGTATCTTACGAGGTCCTCCTCTCTTTCCCTTTTGAGGAATCGTTTCACAGAGAGCTTCAGAGAAGAAATTGAGAGGGTCGATAGTGTATCTGCAAAAAATTGCAATGAAACTAAGAACCTCAAATCAGAGATTCAAATAAGAGACGCCAGTTAGAGATTAGTCAGTAGGGAGGAGGATTTGGATAAAATATGCGAGATGATTCGAAGGGGATTTTGGAGAAGGAGAAGAACAAAATAAAATCAGGATTTAGGTTTGCGGTAAATGATGGTTTCTCGACACTTGGTCAAAATTTGTTGGGTTAAGGAGGGTAATTGAAAAGTTTTGGGCTTAAAATTAAGTTTGGTTTCTCGGATTAATTACGCGAAATATTTTGAAACTTTTCGCGTAAGTAGTCGATTTTGATGCTTAAGTAAATAATGCTTACGTAAATTGGCATTTTATATGTAACGTTGTAAAATTTTATTTTATTTTTGTTTTATTATTATATATAATAATAAAATATTTTATTAACTAATATTGTAATAGTATTAATTAATAAATTTTGACAATATCTAGGACTATAACTGCATATGACTATATACCCTAAACTATAAACCCAAACATTAAACCCTAAACCCTATATATTTGCATGTATAAATCCAAAACCTTTGACACGACCATTAAATCCTAAACCCTAAACCCATAAACCATAGACGAAAGATAAGAAAACAAGAAGAATATTAAATGTTCATCACAACCCACTACAAGAAAACAGGGTTTTAGCGACTGCGTAAATAGTCGCTATTTAGTCGCAAAACTATGTTTTGCGACTAAATAGTGACTAAAGTAGTTAGTCGCTAATCTGTGGTCGCTAAATTTATTAGTCGCTATATTAGTCGCTAAATTGCGACTATTTAGCGACTATATATATTTTGTTGTAATTAGTCGTTATATAAGTCGCTAAATTAGCGACTAATATAGCGACTAAGTTGCGACAAATATGTGCTTATTTTAGCGACTAATTAGCGACTAATAATAATAATAATAAAAATTAATTTTCATGTTTATTAATTAGATAATAATTAAATATTAATTAATATACTAATTTATAAACATATAAATTCCAAAAGTAATAAATACAAAAAATTATCATTAAATATTTTTATTCATAACAAAATACCAAAAATACAAAAACAAAAAAATACAGGGAAAAATACAAAAACAAAAGAAATACATATATATACATATATATATCCCGCGGCTCCGGTGACGAGGTCGGTGGAGGAGGGCCGACGATGGTGGTCACGATTCGTCCTCCGGTCTTCGTCTTCGCTTCTCTCACTGTGGCTCCGGCAACACGATTCATCCTCCGCTCATCGTCTTCGCCTCTCTCACTGCGCAACCTCCGTCACAGATCTGTAGAATCCGCTACCACCACCACCACCAACCGAAACCGTGGCTCCTCCTTCGCCGATTCTTCACCACATCTTCGTCTCTCTCGCGGCTCCGGCGATAAGATCGGTGACAATTCGGCTTCATTCCTAACCGATTCACCCTTCATATGCGATTTCTTCTGCGTTGATGTCCAGACAATATGATACAAAAAAAAATTTGAAGAAGAAGAGTCGTGAGATGATACAGACTCTTCTGGATGTGGACTCGTGAAGGAGAATACAAAGGATGGTGGTGATGTTAAGAGATGATAAAGACTCTTCTTTCAATTCCCTTACCAATTTGATACAGAAAAAAAAGAAAAAATGAACACGAAGCTTGTAGGCGGCGCAGGAAGGAAGAGGTAATGACAAAGTAATAATTAGGTTAAGTCCATCAATGGCTGGGATTGAAAAGATCTGGAGATCTAACGGCTAACAAAAGTGATCCGTGTGACACACATCTGACCAATGAAAAAAATTTAAAGTATAACTAATATATAATAATCAGAAAATGATTTAAAAATAACAAATGGTTAAATAAAATTTAAAATTAAAAGTGTAAGATATAAAACTTTTTAAAATGTTAAATTTTAAAAATAATAATAAATTTCTAAATATAAATTGGAGTTTGAAGGGTAAGAGTTTAATTTTATAGTTTATGATTAACAATTTAAAGTTTTGAATTTGATTATGGTTTAGAGTATAAGGTTTGTAACCTTAATTTTGGATATGTTATAATAATTAAAATATTATATTTTGTTTATATTTTAGGGGTTTGGGGTTTATTTAGGGTTAGTGTTTAGGTTTAGGGTTTAGGTTTAGTGTTTAGGGTTTAGGGATTAGAGTAAAAGATTTGAAAATTTATAAGTGTTGAATATTAGTTTATAAGATATTATAATATTTAAAATGTTTTAGGGTTTGATGTATTATTTTATGTATATACAATTCTTTTATAGTTTGATTTTATAGTTTTTGATTGAGATTAATGTTTAGAGTATGATTATGGTTTAGGGTACAATGTTTGAAGGGTAATGTTAAGGTTTTAAGTGTTGTACTTAATTTACATGTTATATAGTAATTGGGGTTTTATTTATTAGATTTTTGTTTATAATTTAGAGTTTTAGGGTTCGTTTAGGGTTTAGGGTATAGGGTTTGAAAGGCAATGTTTAAGGTTTTAAGTGTTGTACTTGATTTTATATATTAAATAGTAATTAGAGTTTTAGTTATTTAAATTTTTATTTACAATTTAGAGTTTTAGGTTTTGTTTAGGGTTTAGGGTATAGGGTTTGAAGGGTAATGTTTTAAGGTTTTAAGTGTCGTACTTAATTTTATATGTTATATAGTAATTGGGGTTTTATTTATTAGATTTTTGTTTATAATTTAAAGTTTTAGGGTTTGTTTAAGGTTTAAGGTATAGGGTTTGAAGGGTAATGTTTAAGGTTTTAAGTGTTGTACTTGATTTTATATATTAAATAGTAATTAGAGTTTTAGTTATTTAAATTTTTATTTACAATTTAGAGTTTTAGGGTTTGTTTAGGGTTTAGGGTATAGGGTTTGAAGGGTAATGTTTTAAGGTTTTAAGTGTTGTACTTAATTTTATATGTTATATAGTAATTGGGATTTTATTTATTAGATTTTTGTTTATAATTTAAAGTTTTAGGGTTTGTTTAAGATTTAGGGTATAAGGAGAGGTGACTTCATGTTTGTATATATAAAATTTTTTGCGACTATTTAGCGACTATTTAGCGACTATATTGCAAAAAATTAGTTACAGCTACGCGTGCCACAATATAAACGTGTTTATAACATTTTTATAACAACTTTTTGCGACTAAATATGAAACCGTTTAGCGACCCGCCGAATTTAGTCGCTATATAGTCGCTAAATAGCGACTAAAAAGCGACTAATAACATGTGGTCGCAATTTAGCGACTAAATTGCGACTATTCTTTATTAGTCGCAAACTTAGTAGCAATTTAGTCGCTAAATAGTCGCAATATTTAGCGACTATAAAATCAGTCGCAACTTGTAGTCGCTAAAACCCTGTTTTCTTGTAGTGACCTTTGAGACGCCCATTATTCTTCCCTTGTTTCAAAAATAGATATGTGTCTCGGTTTAATTATTGTATATAAATAGATGACTAAGTTTAACTACTAAACAACATATACAGTTTAAGCCATTTTCAAAATAGATAAATCTCAAATACCTACAAAAACATTTAAACCAGAAATGGAAAAGGAACAATACTTAGTTTTACCCATTAACACCATTGCTTTTAGTTGGGACTTAGTGATAAGACATACATAATTAATATAGCCTAGACAACCCAAGGGTTGCAATGTCTCCGTAAATAAACTCTGGTGATTGCTTCGAATAATCAAATATTGAAAGTTTATATTATTTGTCAAAATTTCTTTTGCCTTTCATCTCTTCATTACCAAATTCGTAATGGATTACCTTCCAAGTGATGTTCTTTCAAAAATTCTTCTTGACGTCATTTACGGTAAACAAGGTTTACGCTATTTTATAAGGGCGAAGACAACGTGCAAGGCGCTTCAAAGCGTGGGACAGAGTCAAGATTTCTACAATTCGATCGATTTATACTATGGTTTTATTAACTTAAATCTCTTTGCTTGCCTACCTCATTATGAACAAGATTTCGTCGAGAGGTGTCTACAATCAGAAAACCTTGTAGCTCTTCTCCTCCGAGGTATGTGTTGCTTTATCTACAGCAAACAGATTTGTTACTTGACCTTCGCAATCGCCGGTGGGTGGCTAGAGGTATCTTCCTGGTAGTCCTTCGATGGTTGCAACCACCTCTTTGACAGTCTTGTACTGTGGTTTCTCCATTGAATTTGTGGTTAGTTTGGTATTTATTGTTGGAACAAAAAATATGAGAAAAACTTTGGGATTTAATATTTTGTGTGAGTGTAAATTGAAATAAAAATGGGCTATGTAGATGGCAAGCCTCATACGTTTAAAATGCGAAAAGGAGATATCTGGACATGACTAGAATTGCGGGCTTCGGGTTTTGCAAATGGACTTGCGGTCTAAATAGGCTTTCAATCCAATTAATTTCGTTGACTGAGTCCACAAAAATATCTATTTCAATGAATTTTGTAACTACAAAATTAATCACCACTAATTTGTAACATAAAATTCAATTGTGAAATAATAATGAAAATTGAATATCGCAACTCCACTTTTATTGCTTATGTTGAAAAAAACATGTGTATATAATATAAGCAAGTCTTGAGATTCTCTTAAAAAAAGGTTTGAAAACATATAGAAAATCTCTAAGACTTATTTTCACATCTTTTCTCTCAAGAAAAAATTATTCCTTCATTCAACATATGCAAAAGCAAGTCATATCGAGAGTATCGTAGAGGTAAGTTCGTCAGAACCATTTACGAGTGTTGCATTAATTTTTATAGTGTTCAATTTATTTGGTCCTACATTCTTAACGCAAAGAATCTTGTTTCTATTATTATAAGCATCAAACAATTTTCTAAACGCTTTTGAAATGATTTTCAGTCGGATTTCAAAAGGCTTTATTGGAAACGGCTTTCAAGTGGTATTTTAGCGATCGCGTCATAGCGTTCCGCATCTGATTGACTGATTTTCATAAATGCTTTCTCAAGCTTATGAGTTATCACCTAATAAGTGATTCATGTTTCTAGTAGCACTTTGGTGAACGCTTTGCGGTGGTTCGATTGGTTTCGATAGCGGTTTTTAAATTGTTAATTAATTTTATATCGATATTAAGAGTAGTTTTGGATTTTTATTTAAATAAAAATCTCTTGTAATTTAATTATTATTTAATTTATTAATAACAAATTGTTACTAATTCGTTTGGTAGCTGTTTTCAGAAAGACAAACGAAACATGAAACACCTCCATGACTGAAATCTCAATAATGTGACGGTCGCGGGTGCTCCTGCTGCACAAGCTGCAACCATTGAGATCATCGATAAGATGACATTCCACCTGGGAACCAAGTTTCGCTTTGTCCGAGCAAGCTTGATGGAACATTTTTTAAGATGTGGAAGCCAAAGGTGTTCTTCTATCTGATAACGCTCCAAATGAGCTGGTCCACTCAATAATTGAAGCCCACTATGCCAGAAAACAATAGTTATATGCGTTCGATTACGAGAGTTCATGCTTGGGAACATGATGACTTCTTATGCAAAGGCTACATTCAAAATGGCCTTATTGACTCGCTGTTCAATGCGTACATAAATATTTCAACAACTAAGGATCTGTGGGATGCCTTAGATAAGAAGTACCGCCCCGAGGATGCTGGATTTCAAAATTTCAGTGGCAGAATTTTTTTACTACCAAATGGTGGACTCGAGGTCATTGATGGAGCAAGTTGACGAGGTTCAGATTCTTCTTTATGATATTCATGCTGATGGAATGCGGCTATGTAAGACCTATCATGTTTCCTGCATCATTGAGAATCTTCCACATGGATGAAAATACTTCAAAAACTACCAAACGCTGAAGAAAAATTGGATAAGCTTTGAAGACTTGCTTGTTCGACTTCGCATAGAGTCTCAAAACATGAGACAAGTTGGAGTTGGAGGTGATATGCAAATTAGAGAATCCATTGCGAATGTTTTGGAGCACCATAACAACAAGCAGGGCAAGTGGTAAAATCAGAGATCACATGAAGAAGGGAAAGGAAAATTCCCACTAAAGAATTTCCAAAAGTTCAAGAACAAGAGTGGTCAGAATTATCCGTCTGGGAAGACTTCTTATAGATTCATGAGATATTGCAAGTTTTGTGGAAAGCATGGTGCACCGGCGGCGGCTCTTGTGAAGAGAAAGAGAGAAAGCTCGGGACGATTATGGCTTTTCGGAAAAAGAAGAACGATGATGGTTTCGGTGAATAGAAATAGTCCCAGGAATTTAATTCCGAGGAAGAAGAAATGGAAGGCATTGATTTCCTGAACGCGATTTAATTTCGCATGTGGAATTGGGCAGCAAAAAAACGTTTGGGGGCGAATCGTCCATAAATGTTATACTTGCGGAGGGGGGGATCAAGAGTTTAGTAATTTAGGGGTAATTAGGCAGAAGCTGAACTATAGAGGGGGACATAGGCAGTCAACAAAAGGCAGTCTCATAGTTAATTGTTTGATTAGTTCTTTTAGCTTAGATATTTCATTTTCCTTCTTAGTTCGAGAAGAAATTTTTGGATAAGAAGGTGGGGATGGTATCAAAATATACAAAACTCTATCATAGACATCTTACACTCTAATGTGAATGAAAACTTAAGAAAACTATGAAAATGAATGCAAGAGAGACTAAATTTATACAAGAATGCAGCCTAAAACATGCGAAAGCTGAATTATAAGGGCGATATAGGCAGTCAATCCCTTATAAGAGGTATCAACTAATACCATAATCCAAACGAGCCAAATGAGTATTTTAAAATATTTTAAGGTAGTTTTAGTAGATTTTTTACCAGCTTTTGGTTAATTCAAATACTTTCGAGATTTTCGGGTACCTGAATCGTAATGGGTACCCATACTCCCAACCTTATGATTTAGTTTGATTTTCGATTTTAAGATAGAAAATCCGTATTACTGAAAATAAATTTGATTAATTATAAACATAAAAATAAAATTTAGTACAACATTAAAAATCGGGTAAACGAATGAATATCAGAATTCCTTGTTTGCAATTTAGTCTTTTCAAATTTATCCAAACTTTTAATTTATAAATGTTCTCAAGACTACCTAAATAAGAAATTTTTAAAAGAAAACAATTGAACCAAATAAAAATTGATCAATACAAACAAAACAAATTTAATCATGTTAACTGTCTGTGTTCCCCCTATAATTCAGCTTTTGTCTAACTCCCCTTAAATCCTAAACTCCTGAATACGATTTAAGGACGATTTTACCTGCGAATTTAAGGACGATTCCCCCACCCCCAAAGTATAACATTTAAGGACGATTTCCCCCAAACTTTTTTTTGCTATCTAATTTTACCTGCGAAATTAAATCACGTTCAGATCTAAACGCGATTTAGTTTCGTTTGAAGTTAGGATATCTAGCCATCCTTGCCAGCTGCATTGATGAACACTCACATTGTCAAGACATCAATTTAAATCTTTCTAGGCTGGTAATAGATCTGGAGAAGTTTGTTGAACACCCTTGGGGAAGTGTGGCATTCAAGAAGTTTGAATAAGTATGCGGATATCACAAGGACTTATCACATACATGGGTTTGTCCAAGCGCTGCTGTAATGCCCCCTCCCTGTTTCTCGGCTGTCAGATGAGCTGACTGGTCAACAATCAGGGATCTGAGATATTGCAAGTTTTGTGGAGTTGGAGTTGGAGGTGATGTGCAAATTGGCGAACCCATTGCGAATGTTGTGGAACACCATAACAACAAGCAGGGCAAGTGGCAAAACCAGGGATGACATAAAAAAGGGGAAAGGAAAATTCCCACCAAAGAATTTTCAGAACTTCAAGAACGAGAGAGGTCAGAAAGATCCGTCTCGGAAGACTTCTTATTGATTCATGAGATATTGCAAGTTTTGTGGAACGCATGGTGCATTGGTGGTGGCTCTGGTGAAGAGAAAGAGTGGAAGCTCGGGACAACTATGGCTTTTCTGAAAAAAGAAGAACGATGATGTTTTCAATGAATAAAAATAGTCCCAAGAATTTAATTCCGAGGAAGAAGAAATGGAAGGCATTGATTGCCTGAAATCAATGAAATTGAAAAGAAGAAAACTTGGTGAAGAAATGGAAAAATAAGGAAAAGAGGAAGATTGACAGATTTTTATAAAGGGAAATTGGGATGTTACATTTACAATGTTATTCAGTAGCGAACTCACTTAAAAGAAAGCGCCATTGAAGCCGGTTAAATTTAATAATATTTTATAAATCACCAATAATTGAAGCCCACTATGCCGGAAAATAATAGTTATATGCGTGCGCTTACGAGTGTTCATGCTTGGGAACATGATGACTTCTTATGCAAAGGCTACATTCAAAATAGCCTTATTGACTTGGTGTTCAATGTGTACATAAATGTTGCAACAACTAAGGATCTGTGGGATGCCTTAGATAAGAAGTACCGCCCCGAGGAAGCTGGATCTCAAAATTTCATTGGCAGAAATTTTTTTACTACTAAATGGTGGACTCGAAGTCATTGATGGAGCAAGTTGACGAGGTTCAGACTCTCCTTTATGATATTCATGCTGAGGGAATGCGGCTATGTGAGACCTATCAGGTTTCCTGCATCATTGAGAATCTTCCACATGAATGAACATACTTCAAAAACTACCTAACGCTGAACATGAGACAAGTTAGAGTTGGAAGTGATATGCAAATTAGCGAACCCATTGCAAATGTTTTGGAGCACCATAACAACAAGCCGGGCAAGTGGTAAAACCAGAGATCACATGAAGAAGGGAAAGGAAAATTCCCACCAAAGAATTTCCAGAAGTTCAAGAACAAGAGTGATCAGAATTATCCGTCTGGGAAGACTTCTTATAGATTCATGAGATATTGCAAGTTTTGTGGAAAGCATGGTGCGCCGGCGGCGGCTCCTGTGAAGAGAAAGAGAAAAAGTTCAGGACGACTATGGCTTTTCTTAAAAAGAAGAACGATCATGGTTTTGATGAATATAAATAGTCCCAAGAATTTAATTCCGAGGAAGACGAAATGGAAGGCATTGATTTCCCGAACGCGATTTAATTTCGCAGGTGGAATTGGGCAGCAGAAAAACGTTTGGGGGGAATCGTCCATAAATTTTATACTTGGGGGAGTTTAGTAATTCAAGGGGAATTAGGCAGAAGCTGAATTATAGAAGGTGACATAGACAGTCAACAAAAGGTAGTCTCGTAGTTAAATGTTTGATTAATTCTTTTAGCTTAGATATTTCATTTTCCTTCTTTGTTCACGAAGAAATTTTTGGATAAGGAGGTGAGGGTGGTATCAAAATATATAGAACTCTATCATAGACATCTTACACTCTAATGTGAATGAAAACTTAAGAAAACTATGAAAATGAATGCAAGAGAGACTAGTTTTATACAAGAATGCAGCCTAAAACATACAGAAGTTGAATCATAGGGGGGGACGTAGGCAGTCAACCCCTTATAGGAGGTATCAGGTAATACCAGAATCCAAACCGAGCCAAATGAGTATTTTAAAACACTTTAAGGTAGTTTTGGTAGAATTTTACCAGCTTTTGGGTAATTCAAATACTTTCGAGATTTTCGGGTACCTGAATCGGAACGGGTACCCAAACGCCCAACCTTATGATTTAGTTTGATTTTCGATTTTAAGTTACAAAATCTGTATTATTGAAAATAAACTTGATTAATTATAACCATAAAAATAAAATGTAGTACAACATTAAATCGTATAAATGAATGAATATCAGAATTAATTGTTTGAAAATTTAGTCTTTTCAAAAATATCCAACCTTTTAATTTATAAATTTTCTCAATAATACCTAAATAACAAATTTTAAAAGAAAACAATCAAAACAAATAAAAATTGATCAATACAAAAAAAAAACAAATTTAATCAGGTTAACTGTCTATGTTCCCCCCCTATAATTCAGCTTTTGTCTAATTCCCCCTAAATTCCTAAACTCTTGAATCCCCCCCCCCAAAGTATAACATTTAAAGACGATTTCCCCCAAATTTTTATTTTGCTGTCCAATTATACATGCGAAATTAAATCTCGTTCAGATATAAACGCGATTTAGTTTCGTTTGAAGTTGGGATATCAAGCCATCCTTGCGTGCTGCATTGATGAACACTCACATTGTCAAGGCATCAATTTAAATCTTTCTAGGCTGGTAATAGAGCTGGAGAAGTTTGTTGAATACCCTTGGGGAAGTGTGGAATTCAAGAAGTTCAAAGAAGTATGCGAATATCACAAGAACTTATCACATACAAGGGTTTGTCCAAGCGCTGCTGGAACGCCCCCTCCCTGTTTCTCGGCTGACAGACGAGCTGACTGGTCAGCAATAAGGAGTTTGAGATATTGCAAGTTTTGTGGAGTTGGAGGTGATGTGAAAATTAGCGAACCGATTGCGAATGTTGTGGAACAGCATATCAACAAGCAGTGCAATTGGCAAAACCAGGGATGACATAAAAAAAGGGAAAGGAAATTCCCACCAAAGAATTTTCAGAACTTCAAGAACAAGAGAGGTCAGAATGATCTATCTCGGCAGACTTCTTATAGATTCATGAGATATTGCAAGTTTTGTGGAAAGCATGCTGCACCGGTGGTGGCTATGGTGAAGAGAAAGAGAGGAAGCTCGGGACGACTATGGCTTTTCTGATAAAGAAGAACGATGATGGTTTCCATGAATATAAATTGTTCCAAGAATTTAATTCCAGGGAAGAAGAAATGGAAGTCATTGATTGCCTGAAATCAATGAAATTGAAAAGAAGAAAACTTGGTGAAAAAATGGAAAAATGAGGGAAAGAGGAAGATTGACAAGTTTTTTAAAAAGGAAAATTGGGATGTTACATAAACATGTAGCGAACTCACTTAAAAGGAAGAGCCATTGAAACCGGTTAAATTTAATAATATTTTATAAATCACCAACAATTCTAATTAGTTCACCCCGTTAAATTTCCATTATGAGCCCACTACTTTTCTCAGTTTCTCTCTTTATTCAAATTGTATCCAGTTACTTTTATTCAACTTATTATTTTACTATTTTTAAAGCAATATAGTTAAAAAAAAATTGCACAACTACCCGGCCAAATATTCAATGAATCTATCCAATCTAAACATTCTAAAACAAAAGAAAACACGAAGAGTGTCATTTTGACACATTTCACACATTAAGAAAATATTTAGTTATACAAAATATTCTTATTTAATATATAATTAATTAGATAAAATGATCTAAATTCAAATGAAATTAGTTTTGGGTGAAGATTTAATATACATTTATTGTAAAAAACGTATTGGAAAATGGAAAGTGACATGCTTCGTGTAACAAGAAAAATTGTAGTCTTTGTGAAACAGAAAGAGTATTAAACACTATCAGCGATAAACAACTCTATTGTTTATCTTAATAAAATCAAATCAACTATATTTATGTTATGTTTCATTTGTCAAAACGATCTTTATTCTTATAAGTTTTGTTTATCTATTTCAAATGAAATCATTTAAAAATTATTACAATTTTAAAGACTATTTCCAAATACAATAGACATATAAGATATTATTATATGATTTTTAAGAGAAAAGGCATAAATTAGGGTTTAGAGTTTATTATTTAGGGTTTAGAGTTTATTATTTAGGGTTAGGGTTTAGTATTTAGGTTTTAGGGTTTATTATATAGGGTTTACTATTTAGGATTTAGGGTTTAGTATTTAAGGGCTTAGGATTAGGGTTAATTTTGTCTTATTCCTTTAAATAAATGCTATATTTGTGATTTTTCCTCCTTGTTGCAATATTTGTGACAATGCATGTTTTTACGCTATTTTTGTGGTTTGCCCTTTTTATTGAAAGGATTATTTATATGAAATATATTTTCTCTTATAACCAGAGTAAAAAAAGTATTGGTCCGCCACTGTTGTTACTCGTCTTTATCGGTAAATTTTTCAATAACATCTTCGTTGAAATCAACTCTATCGTAGTCAGAGTAAAATGGATAGTAGGTAACGACATAATTAATGCGCTTGAACAAATATGGAAGAGTGATCTTGAAACTCTAAGATTTTAAGCTATTAGTTTTCATGTCGTAAAGGCCAACCCAATCAAAACCAGCCATCACAACGACGTCATTACTTCGGGGGAACCACACAGGTTCAACGAATTTATCTTCTTCCAATATAATCTTCTCTTCTTTCACGTTCACCAATGATTTTCCAAAAGTGCTATTCGAAACCCAAGTTCCCTTTATATCTTCTCTTTTCTCTTTCCAACCAATTATGCATATTTTACCTTCGTGCTTTGCTAAACGTCGAGAACAAAATTTCGATAAATCATTTGGAAGTGGGAGAAGCAACCATGTTTCTGTTTTCATACAAAATCGGAACACATTCTTTTTGACGAAGTTAACCAATGCAAGAACCAGTCATTGGATACCGGTACGCCTGTAAACTGTAAAGATTCTCCTTCTGGTAGTTTCACATCATCTAATTGTTTCCACGCAAACGAATCAGAATCAAACATCTCGCATATATTTGTGAATTTTTCGGATTGCTTAGTTATCTTGACGATTTTATACCTTAAAGGGTTGGTCCGAATCACGATTAAACCAGATACAATATCATGATTCCGGGGATGGTATAGTCTGGTACTGTCTTGTGGTTGGCTTACAAATAATGTACGAAGTTTTTCCATAGTATGAATAATCAACACAAAGAAAAATCCCGTGAGTTGGGTCACAAGCTTCGATCTTTAATTCATACTCTATCGGGTGAAAATCAAACGAGGCTTCTCCATCTCCAGTGAGTACGAGACCGGAATTAGAATATGAAATACTTCCTTGGTATTGGAAAAAATCCGACGATATAAATGGTTCTGAGGAGATTAAGGTTAATAAACGAAGATTCAGACATACATTTGTAGTAATCTTTGTTTAGAAATTCGAATTTTTCAACTGCTGAAGCTAGACAGTTAGAAAAAAATCTATAAAATCATGTCTTTGTTCAAAGCCGGATCACTCATTTTTTAATTCTGGAGAAGTTAGGGTGAGGAGAAAGATCAACCTTGTTTTATATTGAAATTGAGTTACCTACATGTGTAGGGTTTGAATAGAAAACATAATTGTTTAGGATTTCATAACAAATGTGTCTGTGTTTTTAATTCACGATTAGTCGACACATTACATCTGTTTTTTGTTTAAAAAACAAAAATCTGTGTTATTTCAATTTTTAATGCAATAAATTTTCATATCTACTTTCTCTAGATTCTCTTTCCTTTTGTGTAATAAGAAAATCTGTGATTACATTACATAAATTTTTATAGAGAAGCAGCATTTGTATATAATTAGGATGAGATTTCAATAAATATAATTTTAAAGTTATTTTATATGGTTTATTTTTGTTTTTAAACTCTTACAATTAATTTACTCATTTATTTTCTTGTTTTCTCATTAATTATATATTCATAAACAATTTTAGGATAGTATATATTTTATTTTACCATAATTATAATCGTATGTTAATTAATATTATTTTCAAAGTTTTTATTTGTATATTATATAATGAAATTTTAGATTATTCTCATTTATTTCTTATTAACTGATTAATTTTAAAATCATAAATATTTTTGTAAGATATTATATTTTAGCTTTATTTTTATTAAGATGAGATGTCAAAGAAGATGATTTTAAAGTTATGTTTAGTGCATTTTATTTTAATTTTTCATTGTATTTATTATTTGGGGGGAATTTCTAAAACCATACAAAAAAAAATTTTGAATGCAGACCTAGATGCTAAATCGGAAGAAATTCAAAACTAGATCAAAAAGTAGGGAAATTATGTTTACCTCCTTCTTTCTAAAAAAATTTGTTTATCTATTTCAAATGAAATCCTTTAAAAATTATTAAAAATTTTAAAACTATTTCCAAATACATTAGACATATAAGATATTATGTATATGATTGTTTTTTCATGTATGGATTTTTTTTAACATCAACTTTCATTACTTAAATGGATAATACATTGTCTTTGTTTTTTAATGTAAGGGTTATTTATATGAAATATATTTTCTCTTATAACCGGAGTAAAAAAAGTATGGGTCCGCCACTGTTGTTACTCGTCTTTATCGGTAATTTTTCAATAACATCTTCGTTGAGATCAACTCTCTAGTAGTCAGTGTAAAATGGATTGTAGGTAACGACAGAATTAGTGCGCTTGAACAAATATGGAAGAGTGATCTTGAAACGCTCAGATTTTAAGCTATTAGTTTTCATGTCGTAAAGGCCAACCCAATCAAAACCAGCTATCACAACGACGTCGTTACTTCGGGGAACCACACAGGTTCAATGAATTTTTCTTCTTCCAATATAATCTTCTCTTCTTTCACGTTCATCAATGATTTTCCAAAAGTGCTATCCAAAACCCAAGTTCCCTTTATATCTTCTTTTTCTCTTTCCAAACAATTATGCATATTTTACCTTCGTGCTTTGCTAAACGTCGAGAAAAAAAGTTTGGTAAATAATTTGGAAGTGGGAGGAGCGACCATGTTTCTGTTTTCATACAAAACCAGAACACATTCTTTTTGATGAAGTTAACCAATGCAAGAACTGGTCATTGGATACCGGTACGCCTGTAAACTGTAAAGATTCTCCTTCTGGTAGTTTCACATCGTCTAATTGTTTCCACGCAAACGAATCAGAATCAAACATCTCGCATATATTTGTGAATTTACGGAATGCTTAGTTATCTTAACGATTTTATACCTGAAAGGGTTGGTCCGAATCATGATTAAACCAGATACAATAGTTCGAACATTTAAATAAACTGTGGAATATCCTGATTCCGGGGTTGGTATAGTCTGGTACTGTCTTGTGGTTGGCTTACAAATAATGTACGAAGTTTTTCCATAGTATGAATAATCAACAC
The DNA here is from genome assembly GCA_030180135.1 of Orychophragmus violaceus. Classification (NCBI taxonomy): domain Eukaryota; kingdom Viridiplantae; phylum Streptophyta; class Magnoliopsida; order Brassicales; family Brassicaceae; genus Orychophragmus; species Orychophragmus violaceus. The sequence goes on from CM058237.1 coordinate 27,582,430, forward strand.
AAAGAAAAATCCCGTGAGTTGGGTCACAAGCTTCGATCTTTAATTCATACTCTATCGGGTGAAAATCAAACGAGACTTCTCCATCTCCAGTGTGTACGAGACCGGAATTAGAAAATGAAATACTTCCTTGGTATTGGAAAAAGTATCCGACGATAGAATTGGTTCTGAGGAGATTAAGGTTAATAAACGAAGATTCAGACATACATTTGTAGTAATCTTTGTTTAGAAATTTGAATTTTTCAACTGCTGAAGCTGGACAGTAAGAAAAAATCTCTAAAATCATGTCTTTGTTCAAAGCCGGATCACTCATTTTTTAATTCTGGAGAAGTTAGGGTGAGGAGAAAGATCAACCTTATTTTATATTGAAATTGATTTACCTACATGGTAGGGTTTGAATAGAAAACATAATTGTTTAGGATTTCATAACAAATGTGTGAGTTTTTAATTCACTATTAGTCGACACCTCACATCTGTTTGTTTTTATATATAATTAGGATGAGATTTCAATGAATATAATTTTAAAGTTATTTTTATATGATATATTTTTCTTTTCAAACTCTTACAATTAATTTACTCATTTTTTTGTTTTCTGATTAATTATATATTCATAAACAATTTTTTTTACCATAATTATAAACATATGTTAATTAATATTATTTTCAAAGTTTTCTTAGTATATTATATAGTGAAATTTAGATTATACTTATTTATTTCTTATTAACTGATCAATTTAAAAATCATAAATATTTATGTAAGATAGTATATATTTTGGCTTTATTTTTATTAATATGAGATGTCAAAGAAGATGCTTTTACAGTTATCTTTAGTGCATTTTATTTTAATTTTTCATTTTATTTATTATTTGGGGGGAATTTCTAAAACCATACAACAAAATTATTTTTTGAATGCATAACTAGATCATAAATCGGGTGTAATTGAAAATTAGATAAAATAGTAGGGAAATTATGTTTACCTCCTTATTTCTTATAAATTTTGTTTTATCTATTTCAAATGAAATCATTTAAAAATTATTAAAATTTTTAAAACTATTTCCAAATAAATTCGACATATAAGATATTATGTATATGATTGTTTTTTCATGTAAAGATTTTTATTTTAACATCAGCTTTCATTACTTAAATGGATAATACATTGTCTTTGTTTTTTTGATTAAGGATTATATATATGAAATATATTTTCTCTTGTAACCGGAGTAAAAAAAGTATGGGTCCGCCACTGTTGTTACTCGTCTTTATCGGTAAATTTTTCAATAACATCTTCGTTAAAATCAACTCTCTCGTAGTCATAGTAAAATGGATAGTAGGTAACGGCAGAATTAGTGCGCTTGGACAAATATGGAAGAGTGATCTTGAAACGCTCAGATTTAAGCTATTAGTTTTCATGTCATAAAGACCGACCCAATCAAAACCAGCCATCACAACGACGTCGTTACTTCGGGGGAACCACACAGGTTTAACGAATTTATCTTCTTCCATTATAATCTTCTCTTCTTTTACGTTCACCGGTGTTTTTACAAAAGTGCTATACAAAACCCAAGTTCCCTTTATATCTTCTCTTTTCTCTTTCCAAACAATTATGCATATTTTACCTTCGTGCTTTGCTAAACGTCGAGAAAAAGAGTTTGGTAAATCATTTGGAAGTGAGAGGAGCGACCATGTTTCTGTTTTCATACAAAACCGGAACACATTTTTTTTTGACGAAGTTAACCAATGCAAGAACCGGTCATTGGATACCGGTACGTCATTAAACTGTAAAGATTCTCCTTCTGGTAGTTTCACATCGTCTAATTGTTTCCACGCAAACGAATCAGAATCAAACATCTCGCATATATTTGTGAATTTGTTGGATTGCTTAGTTATCTTGACGATTTTATACCTTAAAGGGTTGGTCCGAATCACGATTAAACCAGATACAATAGTTCGAACATTTAAATAAACTGTGGAGTATCCTGATTCCGGGGTTTGTATAGTCTGGTACTGTCTTGTGGTTGGCTTACAAATAATGTACGAAGTTTTTCCATAGTAAGAATAATCAACACAAAGAAAAATCCCGTGAGTTGGGTCACAAGCTTCGATCTTTTATTCATACTCTATCGGGTGAAAATCAAACGAGACTTCTCCATCTCCAGTGTGTACGAGACCGGAATTAGAAAATGAAATACTTCCTTGGTATTGGAAAAAATATCCGACGATAGAATTGGTTTTGAGGATATTAAGGTTAATAAACGAAGATTCAGACATACATTTGTAGTAATCTTTGTTTAGAAATTTGAATTTTTCAACTGCTGAAGCTGGACAGTAAGAAAAAATCTCTAAAATCATGTCTTTGTTCAAAGCCGAATCACTCATTTTTTAATTCTGGAGAAGTTAGGGTGAGGAGAAAGATCAACCTTATTTTATATTGAAATTGATTTACCTACATGGTAGGGTTTGAATAGAAAACATAATTGTTTAGGATTTCATTACAAATGTGTGAGTTTTTAATTCACTATTAGTCGACACCTCACATCTGTTTGTTTTTATATATAATTAGGATGAGATTTCAATGAACATAATTTTAAAGTTATTTTTATATGATATATTTTTCTTTTCAAACTCTTACAATTAATTTACTCATTTGTTTTTGTTTTCTGATTAATTATATATTCATAAACAATTTTTTTTACCATAATTATAAACATATGTTAATTAATATTATTTTCAAAGTTTTTCTTAGTATATTATATAGTGAAATTTTAGATTATACTTATTTATTTCTTATTAACTGATTAATTTAAAAATCATAAATATTTATGTAAGATAGTATATATTTTGGCTTTATTTTTATTAATATGAGATGTCAAAGAAGATGCTTTTACAGTTATCTTTAGTGCATTTTATTTTAATTTTTCATTTTATTTATTATTTGGGGGGAATTTCTAAAACCATTCAACAAAATAATTTTTTGAATGCATAACTAGATCATAAATCGGGTGTAATTCAAAACTAGATAAAATAGTAGGGAAATTATGTTTACCTCCTTATTTCTTATAAATTTTGTTTTATCTATTTCAAATGAAATCATTTAAAAATTATTAAAATTTTAAAAACTATTTCCAAAAAAATTCGACATATAAGATATTATGTTTATGATTGTTTTTTTCATGTAAAGATTTTTATTTTAGCATCAGCTTTCATTACTTAAATGGATAATACGTTGTCTTTGTTTTTTTTGATTAAGGATTATATATATGAAATATATTTTCTCTTGTAACCGGAGTAAAAAAAGTATGGGTCCGCCACTGTTGTTACTCGTCTTTATCGGTAAATTTTTCAATAACATCTTCGTTAAAATCATCTCTCTCGTAGTCATAGTAAAATGGATAGTAGGTAACGGCAGAATTAGTGCGCTTGGACAAATATGGAAGAGTGATCTTGAAACGTTCAGATTTTAAGCTATTAGTTTTCATGTCCTAAAGACCGACCCAATCAAAACCAGCCATCACAACGACGTCGTTACTTCGGGGGAACCACACAGGTTTAACGAATTTATCTTCTTCCATTATAATCTTCTCTTCTTTTACGTTCACCGATGTTTTTCCAAAAGTGCTATACAAAACCCAAGTTCCCTTTATATCTTCTCTTTTCTCTTTCCAAACAATTATGCATATTTTACCTTCGTGCTTTGCTAAACGTCGAGAAAAAGAGTTTGGTAAATCATTTGGAAGTGAGAGGAGCGACCATGTTTCTGTTTTCATACAAAACCGGAACACATTCTTTTTTGACGAAGTTAACCAATGCAAGAACCGGTCATTGGATACCGGTACGTCATTAAACTGTAAAGATTCTCCTTCTGGTAGTTTCACATCGTCTAATTGTTTCCACGCAAACGAATCAGAATCAAACATCTCGCATATATTTGTGAATTTGTTGGATTGCTTAGTTATCTTGACGATTTTATACCTTAAAGGGTTGGTCTGAATCACGATTAAACCAGATACAATAGTTCGAACATTTAAATAAACTGTGGAATATCCTGATTCCGGGGTTGGTATAGTCTGGTACTGTCTTGTGGTTGGCTTACAAATAATGTACGAAGTTTTTCCATAGTATGAATAATCAACACAAAGAAAAATCCCGTGAGTTGGGTCACAAGCTTCGATCTTTAATTCATACTCTATCGGGTGAAAATCAAACGAGACTTCTCCATCTCCAGTGTGTACGGGACCGGAATTAAAAATGAAATACTTCCTTGGTATTGGAAAAAGTATCCGACGATAGAATTGGTTCTGAGGAGATTAAGGTTAATAAACGAAGATTCAGACATACATTTGTAGTAATCTTTGTTTAGAAATTTGAATTTTTCAACTGCTGAAGCTGGACAGTAAGAAAAAATCTCTAAAATCATGTCTTTGTTCAAAGCCGGATCACTCATTTTTTAATTCTGGAGAAGTTAGGGTGAGGAGAAAGATCAACCTTATTTTATATTGAAATTGATTTACCTACATGGTAGGGTTTGAATAGAAAACATAATTGTTTAGGATTTCATAACAAATGTGTGAGTTTTTAATTCACTATTAGTCGACACCTCACATCTGTTTGTTTTTATATATAATTAGGATGAGATTTCAATGAATATAATTTTAAAGTTATTTTTATATGATATATTTTTCTTTTCAAACTCTTACAATTAATTTACTCATTTTTTTTTGTTTTCTGATTAATTATATATTCATAAACAATTTTTTTACCATAATTATAAACATATGTTAATTAATATTATTTTCAAAGTTTCTCTTAGTATATTATATAGTGAAATTTAGATTATACTTATTTATTTCTTATTAACTGATTAATTTAAAAATCATAAATATTTATGTAAGATAGTATATATTTTGGCTTTATTTTTATTAATATGAGATGTCAAAGAAGATGCTTTTACAGTTATCTTTAGTGCATTTTATTTTAATTTTTCATTTTATTTATTATTTGGGGGGAATTTCTAAAACCATACAACAAAATAATTTTTTGAATGCATAACTAGATCATAAATCGGGTGTAATTCAAAACTAGATAAAATAGTAGGGAAATTATGTTTACCTCCTTATTTCTTATAAATTTTGTTTTATCTATTTCAAATGAAATCATTTAAAAATTATTAAAATTTTTAAAACTATTTCCAAATAAATTCGACATATAAGATATTATGTATATGATTGTTTTTTCATGTAAAGATTTTTATTTTAACATCAGCTTTCATTACTTAAATGGATAATACATTGTCTTTGTTTTTTTGATTAAGGATTATATATATGAAATATATTTTCTCTTGTAACCGGAGTAAAAAAAGTATGGGTCCGCCACTGTTGTTACTCGTCTTTATCGGTAAATTTTTCAATAACATCTTCGTTAAAATCAACTCTCTCGTAGTCATAGTAAAATGGATAGTAGGTAACGGCAGAATTAGTGCGCTTGGACAAATATGGAAGAGTGATCTTGAAACGCTCAGATTTAAGCTATTAGTTTTCATGTCATAAAGACCGACCCAATCAAAACCAGCCATCACAACGACGTCGTTACTTCGGGGGAACCACACATGTTTAACGAATTTATCTTCTTCCATTATAATCTTCTCTTCTTTTACATTCACCGATGTTTTTCCAAAAGTGCTATACAAAACCCAAGTTCCCTTTATATCTTCTCTTTTCTCTTTCCAAACAATTATGCATATTTTACCTTCATGCTTTGCTAAACGTCGAGAAAAAGAGTTTGGTAAATCATTTGGAAGTGAGAGGAGCGACCATGTTTCTGTTTTCATACAAAACCGGAACACATTCTTTTTTTGACGAAGTTAACCAATGCAAGAACCGGTCATTGGATACCGATACATCATTAAACTGTAAAGATTCTCCTTCTGGTAGTTTCACATCGTCTAATTGTTTCCACGCAAACGAATCAGAATCAAAGATCTCGCATATATTTGTGAATTTGTTGGATTGCTTAGTTATCTTGACGATTTTATACCTTAAAGGGTTGGTCCGAATCACGATTAAACCAGATACAATAGTTCGAACATTTAAATAAACTGTGGAATATCCTGATTCCGGGGTTGGTATAGTCTGGTACTGTCTTGTGGTTGGCTTACAAATAATGTACGAAGTTTTTCCATAGTATGAATAATCAACACAAAGAAAAATCCCGTGAGTTGGGTCACAAGCTTCGATCTTTAATTCATACTCTATCGGGAGAAAATCAAACGAGACTTCTCCATCTCCGGTGAGTATGAGACCGGAATTATAAAACGACATACTTCCTTGGTATTAGAAAAAAAATCCGACGATAGAATTGGTTCTGAGGAGAATAAGGTTAATAAACGAAGATTCAGACATACATTTGTAGTAATCTTTGTTTAGAAATTTGAATTTTTCAACTGCTGAAGCTGGACAGTAAGAAAAAATCTATAAAATTATGTCTTTGTTCAAAGCCGGATCACTCATTTTTTAATTCTGGAGAAGTTAGGGTGAGGAGAAAGATCAACCTTATTTTATATTGAAATTGATTTACCTACATGGTAGGGTTTGAATAGAAAAAATATTTGTTAGGATTTCATAACATATGTGTGTGTTTTTAATTCACGATTAGTCGACACCTCACATCTGTCTTTTTTTGTTAAAATAAAATAAAATCTGTGTTATTTCAATTTTTTAATGCTTTAAATTTTCATATCTACTTTCTCTATATTCTCTTTCCTTTTGTGAAATAAGGAAATCTTTATTTACATTACATAAAATTTTATTGAGAAGCTGCATGTTTCTATAATAAGGATGAGATTTAAATGAATATAATTTTAAAGTTATTTTTATACAGTTTATTTTTGTTTTTATACTCTTACAATTAATTTACCCATTTATTTTTTGTTTGCTGATTAATTATATATCCATAAACAATTTTAAGATAGTATATATTTTATTTTACCATAATTATAATCATATGTTAATTAATATTATTTTTTAAGTTTTTATTTGTATATTATATAATGAAATTTTAGTTTATTTTCATTTATTTCTTATTAACTGATTAATTTTAAAATCATAAATAATTTTGTAAGATAGTATATATATTAGCTTTATTTTTATTAAGATGAAATGTCAGATAAGATGATTTTAAAGTTATCTTTAGTGCATTTTATTTTAATTTTTCATTATATTTATTATTTGGGGGAATTTTTAAAACCATACAACAAAATTATTTTGAATGCAGAACTAGATTCTAAATCGGAACAAATTCAAAACTAGATCAAAAAAGTAGGGAAATTATGTTTACCTCTTTATTTCTTATAAATTTTGTTTATCTATTTCAAATGAAATCATTTAATAATTATTAAAATTTAAAAAACTATTTCCAAATACATTAGACATATAAGATATTATGTATATGATTGTTTTTTTCATGTAAGGATTTTTTTTAACATCAACTTTCATTACTTAAATGGATAATACATTGTCTTTGTTTTTTAATGTAAGGATTATTTATATGAAATATATTTTCTCTTATAACCGGAGTAAAAAAAGTATGGGTCCACCACTGCTGTTACTCATCTTTATCGGTAAAATTTTCAACAACATCTTCGTTGAAATCCATTCTCTCGAAGTCAGAATAAAATGGATAGTAGGTTACGGCAGAATTAGTGCGCTTGACCAAATATGGAAGAGTGATCTTGAAACGCTCAGATTTTAAGCTATTATTTTTCATGTCGTAAAGACCATCCCAATCAAAACCAGCCATCACTACGACGTCGTTACTTTGGGGGAACCATACAGGTTTAACGAATTTATCTTCTTCCAATATACTCTTCTCTTCTTTCACGTTCACCGATGATTTTCCAAAAGCGCTATCCAAAACCCAAGTTCCTTTTATATCTTCTCTTTTCTCTTTACAACCAATTATGCATATTTTACCTTCGTGATTTGCTAAAAGTCGAGGAAAATAGTTTTCTAAATCTTCTGGAAGTGGGAGGAGCGACCATGTTTCGATTTTCATACAAAACCGGAACATATTCTTTTTGACGTAGTTAACCAGTTCAAGAACCGGTCATTGGATACCGGTACGCTGTATAGATTCTCCTTTTGGTAGTTTCACATCGTCTAATTGTTTCCACGCAAACGAATCAGAATCAAACATCTTGCATATAATTGTGATTTTTTTGGATTGTTTGGTTATCTTGACAATTGTATACCTTAAAGTGTTGGTCCGAATCACGGTTAAACCAAATACAATAGTTCAAAAATTTAAATAAACTGTGGAATATCCTGATTCCGGGGTTGGTATAGTCTGGTATTTTCTTGTGGTTGGCTTACAAATAATGCACGAAGTTTTTCCATAGTATGGATAATCAACACAAAGAAAAATCCCGCGACTTGGGTCACAAGCTTCGATCTTTAATTTATACTCTATCGGGAGAAAATCAAACGAGACTTCTCCATCTCCAGTGAGTATGAGACCGGAATTAGAAAATGAAATACTTCCTTGGTATTGGAAAAATATCCGACGTTAGAATTGGTTCTGAGGAGATTAAGGTTAGTAAACGAAGATTCAGACATACATTTGTAGTAATCTTTGTTTAGAAATTTGAATTTTTCAACTGCTGAAGCTGGACAGTAAGAAAAAATCTCTAAAATCATGTCTTTGTTCAAAGCCGGATCACTCATTTTTTAATGCTGGAGAAGTTAGGGTGAGGAGAAAGATCAACTTTGTTTTATATTGAAATTGATTTACCTACATGCGTAGGGTTTGAATAGAAAACATAAGTGTTTAGGATTTCATAACAAATGTGTGAGTTTTTAATTCACTATTAGTCGACACCTCACATCTGTTTGTTTTTATATATAAAATCTGTGTTATTTCAATTTTTTAATGCTTTAAATTTTCATATCTACTTTCTCTAGATTCGCTTTCCTTTTATGTAATAAGGAAATCTTTATTTACATTACATGAAATTTTATAGAGAAGCAGCATATTTTCTATAATTAGGATGAGATGTCAATGAATATAATTTCAAAGTTATTTTATATGATTTATTTTTCTTTTAAAACTCTTACAATTAATTTGCTCGTTTATTTTTTATTCATTCATTAATTTTATACTCATAAACAATTTTTATGATACTATAAATTTTATTTTACCATAATTATAATTATTTGTTAATAAAGAAAGTTTTCAAAATTTTATTCTTATATAATATAATGAAATTTTAATTAATATTTTCATTTATTTCTTACTGATTAGTTTTAAATTCATAAATATTTTTATAAGATAGTATATATTTTATGTTTATTAAGATGAGATGTGAAATGTGGATGATTTTCAAAGGTAACTTTAGTGCATTTTTTATTTTAGTGTTTTATTGTATTTATTATTTGAAAGGATTGTTAAAACTAGACCAAAAATTGATTTTGAATGCCTAACTAGACTCTAAATTGAAATAAATGCGGAAGTAGATCTAAAGGGTAGGGAAATTACGTTTACCCCCTTATTTGTATACAAAAATTAGAAATCGCAATTACCGTTCTAACCTTCGCGCGTGATGATGACAATGAAAACACATGCTCTGAGACATCACAGAGATATCTCACATGGTAATTAAATATTATATTAAATTAGGTATCTGATAAAAAAATAATTTGATTGAAAATATTTATTCAGAAATTAATATAACTATATGATGTAAATCATCGTTGGAAAAGCATAATAGGTTTGGGGTTTGATAGATAATGATTGGAATACATGTATATATGTTTATGGTTAGACTTATTCTTGATATGATTTTGATATAAATTGTTATAATTGCATATAAATGTTAGCTTTGTAATATATTAGACTAATTTGATGTTATATATAAGTATTTATTAGAGATTGTCAACAAAAAAATAAGAAAAAATATTCACTAAGAGTTTAGGGTAATGAGAAGTCTCCCCATGGCGGAAAAGTTTAACCTAATTCTAATCTAGTCGCAGATCAAGAGCTTTACATATATACACTAAATTTTCCCCTTATAAACCTAATTTTGGTCAAACATATCTGAATATTTTCTCCTTCTCCTTATCCCTCAGCTCGAGCATTTGATGCCGCCTTCAATATCCCTTATAAAAATGTTGCTTTGTTGACTAAACATGATATCTACCTCTCCGTATGTGTGTCTTTCTATAATCTTCTATTCTCACTAGCCTGAATAGCTAATTTTTTTTTTCGTTTTTCCGATTACATGTGCCTAAACGTATGAGGTTATGTTGACGCGGACTAAATCAAGAGGTAGAAAGTAGATGAAGAAGTTCTGTTTCATTCATTTTATGCATTCCGTTTTTTATATGACAAAATCGTAAAAATCTTCAATTGGATACGTAAAAGGCTTATTTATGTTAGATCTATCTTTGACTTCTTTCATGTTTAGCTGAAAAAGGGAGAAGCTTTAGCCGATGAAGACAATGAAAGACAAGAATATTATTATTATTATTCGTTTTAAGAGTTTTGAGACAAAAGGGACGAACTTTATCTCAAATTTAAGAGTTATCTATAATTCATTTTTCATTTTGTTCAGTTTGTCCTAATTTCCTTTAACTCGCTAAAGAGGTTGTTAAAATTTATGACTGCAAAGAAGAATTTTGAGTCAAAAGTATTCTACTATAGAATTGTGTAAACAGTTTAGAATTCATATCATTTTGCCTCCAATGCACAAATTCATTTAATGGTTAGTTCTATTGAGAATAACAAAGTAGCTTCACTCTTTTTCAAAAATACCAAATACAAGACACAAAAGTAATAAAATTTCTAAACTACAAAACAAAACAAAAAATAGAAAAGCAACAAAATTTGACTTCAGTCTAACAAGAGACTTCAGGCCGAAGTCTCACTGCATTTTGTGCGATGAGACTTCAGTCTAAAGTCTCGTGTTGAGACTTCAAAGTGAAGTTTCCTAATACATAATGCTTAGTTATGTAATATTTATTTCTAGCTAATAAGAACTAAAATAGTTTCATTCTTTTTCAAAATATCGAATACAAGACAAAAGCAACGAACTTGCCAAACTATAAAACAAAAAGCAATGAAATTGGAACAAATTAGATTTCAGTCTAACAAAAGAGTTGTTGAGACTTCACAATAATGTCTAAAAATACATATTTTAGCATCTTTCCTTGCTCCCTCTGTCTGTCCCTGGATACCAGCTGGTGGGTTTGAGATTCTTAAGCTTTATGGGATTGGGATATGTTCCTCTCTCGCCATTGGGGCTCTCTTCCTTGGTGTGAGACCTCTTCATGTCGGTCCTCTCTTACTCTACGAGATATCCTTTCTCCGAAACTTCTACCGTACCTGTCATTTATTTGTTGAAATTGTTGAGATGATCTCTCTGCTGTTGACCGGTTGGTTATGTAGTTGTTCTCTCTCGGGGCCTATGACTCCCATCTCTATTCTCTGGTGGTGAGAAATACCTTAGTTGTCTGTCCCCTGAGATTCTCAGTTCCGGGCAAATTCTTCGTTCATGAGTAAGGCGGTTACAGAAGCTACAATTTTTCTCCAACCTCTCATATTTGAAATACAGAGTAATCTCCTCTCCGTTTGGAAACTCCACCACGGTTTCCTTGATCAGGGGTTGAGACCATTGATGAAGACTCAAACTTTGGCTGTTGAGATGGTTATTTCGTGAGTATCCACCTCGCCTAAGGATCTTCCTCGGCGTGAGACCTCTATTTTATGTCGGTCCTGTCTTCCTCTACGAAATATATGTTCTCTGAAATTTCTACCGTGCCTGTCATTTCTTTGTTAAAATTTTTGGGATGACCTCTCTGTTGTTGACATGTTGGTTATACGTATATTTCTTTGAATTGTTTAACCAAATAAATATTTTTTATATCACACCAACCACAACCACAACTGATATGCTC